>VIAB01010290.1:0-24858 GCA_009801035.1 Oophaga pumilio | reverse complement strand
TTTTATCACTAAATACAGTTTAACCATTAATTTTCATAAACCTGAAGAAAGAAACAATGACCTACAGGTGGCATCTCAACCCTGAAGACATTTTTTGGCCTCTACTCAAACCAATTTATTGTATTACCAATCTACATATATGCAAATTGCCTCTTCAGAGAAAAAGAGGACTTGAACTCTATAGCGTCACCTGTTGGAAGTAGCGATCCTACAAGTAACAATCAACCCTTTAACGAGTCTTGCAATAAGCCAAATCAGTATCTCAATTTGCAGACACGGTGTTTGGGGCTATTGGCCCTCGTCAGTGCAAAGTATGAGAACTAATTTGGCTAGGTGAGAGGCTCTGGACTGAGGTCTAAGGGGTAAGGTTTCTCCTTGTAGAGAAACAGGTGGCGCTATTTTATTTTTGATATTCTATCTCTCAATGATAAAATTAACCTACCCTTAAAATTATAGACTGTTCATGTCTTTGTCAGTGGGCAAACTACAAAATCAGCAAGGGATCAAATTCTTATTTCCTCCACTGTATAAGTTTGAAAATTTCCAAATTTTCACCAAATTCTCGATATTTTCACAAATAAACACAAGTCATATCGAACAAATGCTACCACTGACATGAAGTACAATATGCCATGAAAAACAATCTCAGAATCAATGGGATCCGGTGAAGCGTTCCAGAGTTATTACCACATAAAGTGACCCGGTCGTTAACCTAAAAAATGGTTTTGGCCATAAAGGAGCTGTCCACTACTAAGACAACCCCTTCTCGTATTCCATGCTTGGCCCCAATAAAATAACAAATCCTATACTCACCTCCTGCGCTGGCGTAGTTCCCGTGGTGTCAGTACTTGCTCTCCCTGGAGCTCACATGCGGTTGTCGTGACACGTGACCCCAGCGCCCAATCAGCGCTGCCATCACTGTCCCCGCTTTAGGACAAATTGAACATGAAGAGAAAGTCCGGCTGCAGCTGATCCCTGACTTCCTCTTCATGTTTAATTTGTCAGAAGGCAGAGACAGTGACGCCTGCGCTGATTGGGCGCACCACATGTCATGCAATCGCACGAGATTCTCGAGACCGCGAGTGCTGACACTGCAGGAATGGCAGCAGAGGTGAGTATAAGATTTTTTATTTTATCAAGGCCAAGCGTGGGGTATAAGAAGGGGTTGTCCTAGTAGTGGACAACCCCTTTAAGCGGTTAAAGGGAACCTGTTGTCACATTTTTCAATATGGAAAAAATTGTATGGCTGTATAGGCACTTGTCTCCCAATGAAAATGATTTTAGTGAAGAAGTCCTATGTAAATCAGGTTAAAAGTGCACTGGAAGCGTGCCGACCGAGTGCTTTGACATGCCCCCAGTGCACTTCCAGCCTGATTTGCATAAGGCTTTGAAGTTACGTATCTCATGACTGGTACATTGTATTTCTAAAAAAAAGGTAGTTTTTATTGGGAGCGAAGCGCCTATGTAGCCATACCTGTTATAATTGAGCCCTAACACTCGCATGGGGGTGAACAAACCAGGGGAGATGTTAAACCTACACATCACAGGTTCCTATGCAGAGTAGGCAAATCCCTAACTTGCCCCTGATTTCTCTGTCTGACCACAGAGTTTGGCACCCGAAAATTGCGCAATGACGCCCCCACTCAACGTCAGTTGACCACGAATGTGTGTAACCCACAACAAGCACAACAGAACGTAGTGCACACAGACAAAGGGTGAGACGCAGGGTTAGATGGATGTCTGGAGTCCCAGCTCCCCAGTGAAGGATTATCTTGCTGAGGTTTTCTTTATTTCTTACATGCTCCCCTTCCCAGCACCCTTCCCATTTTGTTACATTTATGGTATGAAGCTTTTCACGTATAGCAAAGGTGTTTTTGGGTTCCTTTCTTTTCCTTCTGTCTTTCATGTATGACTGTGTGAACACGTCCTTACATTGAATATAGCCAGCAAGGACTGCATGTGCCAGGGGAGTAAAGTGCCTGCACAGAAGCAACACAGCAAAACCTAGAGCATTATCAGCAATCACCAAAGAGACAACACAGGCTGTGGTCCAAACAGAGGGAAACCGACCCACAGCTAGAGGTCACTGGATCGAACCCTGGAGCTGAGCCATTACAATACCACTAATTCTGTATCTGAAAATGTGCTGACAGTTTTCTTATAACTCACTTTCTATGTGAAATTTCGGTCCCACACTTGGACTTTTTTCCAGCGATGTGATACATAGGTAAAGGAGATATTTATATAATTAAATACCGTACATCAGAAAGTGCCAAGACAAGAATATTTGTCTCTAGCGGAGCGCTGTACTGTTTCCGTCATTCCCATTGACGTCAATACAAATTATGAAAATGGCATAAGCACAGTGACTGAAAATTACAATCTCTCTGTAACTCCTATTGACTTCTGTGGGAGTAACAGAATTAGTATCGCGCTTTGTCCTAGACACATGTGTGGTTCATTGTTTTTCATTTTTTTGCTAGATGTTCAATAAATACAGTTAAAGGGTTGTCCGATCCAAACTGATAAGTCTGCAGTCACTCTGTGTGATTGCAAACTTATGAATCTCAACAATGGACACCCACTGTGTGCTGCATGGATTTGTCGGTTTCTGAACCGGGACCGGAGGGTATGTATGAGTTATACATACTCCCGGGCAGTGGGCACTTGTATGAAGTGAGGCCACCCCAATGGACGGACTCTGCCCGTGAATATGTTATAACACATACTTTCTCTCCGATCCCAGTTCAGAAACCAGCAACCGACAACCCGTGACAGCGTCATTGTACCAACAGTCATTGTCAATAACTATAATTAAAATGTGTTAAGGGGAAACTCCTATATTTTTTAGAGAGGGCTGCTGATTTTAATGGACAATGTGTAATGTTACCTGTAGGGGGTGCTGCAGATAGCATTGCAATATTGACGCATAAACAAGTATTGATTATCACAAACTCCATCATACACTCCTCCCGACCTAATGGGAGTTGCTAGTCTGACTTTGTAATAAAGCAGCCCTAATAATAAGGATTGAGTTATGCTTCTGATTCTGAATGTTCGCAATGGTCCTGATTTACAGAGTTTACTCCCTGTTCTATTTCTTTTACAGGCCACACTTTGAAATGTGTAGAATGCTACAACATAACTGCTCCACAATGCACCGGGCAAACCAAGGATTGTGATGGCGGCATCTGTATGTCTGGACTCATTTCACTTGGTATGTCTTCCATACTTAAAGAGGACCTTTCATCAGGTTGATAGTTTTTGCTCTTTTTTTTATTGCTGCTTCTCCCCTGAGTATTCTAGTTTTTGATTTTTTTTAAATCCGCTGTACAGTTCCAAAGATATGGGCCCTTCTACTTAGTGCTACTCTTTATGGTCTTTAGGGGCGTAGCTCATGGGTTTCTCTGGGGGCATGTCTTTAGGATGCTCCACCTCCTTAGTAAAGACCAGAAAATTTTGTACTAAATAAAAAGTCCCATAACTCTGTAATTATATGGCGGATTTATAAAAAACAAACAAAGAGAATACTCAGGGGAGCAGCGTAAATAAAATAAGAGCAAAATCCGATTTCTTCTCACCTGGTGACAAGACTTCTTTAAAGAAGGGTCAGTACTATGTATTGATAACATATCTATATCAAACACACGGGTCCTCCATTGATTAGCTGTCAGCTTCCCCCAGTGGCCGGATCCAAGCAGTGTGTGGAGATTGAAGCTCATTTTCTGTTTATTTTAATTGGAGCTGTCGTACTGGGAATGGCCACTTTACAGCGTTCCAGTTCCGTATACTATACGTATCCGACCATCACCGGGGCTAATAACAGCTGGTCTGTGCGCGCATAACACCCTGTGCCCCCACCCATCTAATAGGAATGACCTATTCTCCAAATAGCACCAATGTTCTTTGTGATCTAATGTAACCCCTCCCCTGACAATACAGAAATAAGAGATTCTACAGAGATGATCTACTGATAATAGCTGAAAAACTAGACACACTACATTTCATATAAAAGTCTGGCCTCATGGTGTCGATCCTGATAATGTAGGAGTCAGTGACTGTTTCAGGAGTGGAAAAGACAGCGGTCAATCTTTGGCTTATTTTACTCTGAGTACAGGAAAAATCTCAATGTACTCATTTAATGGATGCCATGTGCCACCTGTTACCCATAGATAAACCTACTGAATGCCATCTGTATGTAATAAGTCAGCCTAGCGAAGCCCAAAATTTTCACCTCCACAACTTATATCTAAACCCGGGCAAAATAGGCTCCCGTCTATTAAATAGGTGTCTACGGATACTTTTAAAAAATAATTTTCAATATATTTTTTAAATATAAACCAAGTACCTTCTCCAATTTGTGCTACTCTACCAATTCTGGAACAATTTTTATTTTTCTTTTGTGAGCCTTCATTCAAAGTTATGCATTCCGGAAATAAAGAAGCAAATTTTCCCTTCATCCAACTGGGTGTGCAACATACAGCTTGCTCTGTGTGTGACTTCTGGTCTTGCTGATGACCCTAGATTTTGTTGTGACTGCTCTTGTGGATTATTCCTTCTGCTTTTGACGCTCTCTGACTTCAGGTAACTGACCTCGGACTTGGCCACTAATTATCAATTTGTTGTACTCCCTGGTTTTGACGTACCCTCCTAGCATTTGATCCCGGATTGTTACCTGACCACACCTTTGTCTCACCCCCCTGTACTAGGAGCTATCCTGGTATCTGTCCTCGGACCTCTTGTACTACCCTGTCACCTCAGAACCGGGTTGCCCGTGAGTAGTCGCGTTACATATGACCGTATACATTTTTTTTCTCCAGTATGGAGCCTGTTCACACGCTCTTCAACCAGGTGTCGAATTTGACTAAGAGAATGCAGGATCTGGCTAACGAATGCCAGAGTCTGGGATGATCACAGTCCCAGTTGCAGGGTCAGATAATTAGTCTTCTGAAAACTTCCCCTAATCATAAACTGCTATTGGATTCTGCAATGTCTGTCCCCTATGACGTTCAGTTGGTTTCCTCCAAACCAGTAGTGGCCCTCCCTGATTAATTTTGGAGAGAAACCAGTTTAGCGTGTTTAGGGAGAGTTGTAAACTATTCTTTACCCTACAACCCCGTCCCTCAGGGGATGAGTCCCAGCAGCTAGGAATAGTCCCTATTGCAAGGGGGCCCCCACACTTGGGAATTTTCATTGTACCCATAAAAACACAGACCAGTCTTCAGTTGATGCCTTTTTTGATGCATTACGGGTTATCTATGACGAAACCCGACAGAATCCAGGTCACTGAGGCTAGGATCATGAACGTGACACAGGGGAGCCGCACCACTGAGGACTACTGTACTGAATTCTGACAGTGGTCCTCTGAGGGTCAGTGGAATGATGTGGCCCTTAGGTGTCAATTTTGTAGAGGTCTGTCTGAATCCCTGAAGGGTGCGCTGCTTCTGCATGATCCCCTTTGTTCTTTGTCGGAATCCATAACCCAGGCTGTATGGATGGACACAGAATTCGCGAGAGGCATGATGGGCAGCGTGATGCCTTGTATTCTTCCCTGGAGCAGGCCGGTTTACACGCTATAGAGCCAATTGAGGTTGAAACTGCCAGTTTTTGTGCCTTCAAAAAAAAACAGAGACAGGATCTTGGACTCTTGTTTCTACTGTGGACTTGCAGGACATTTTTTAAAGGGACTGTTCAGCTTACTCTCAAGCAAGTAAGCTGTCGGGAAAATGTCTAAGACTGGGTGATAGTCGAGGAGGTCACCCAGACTTCCAGGTACCCCTTTTCTCCTCAGTTAAAGTACTGCTTCAGGGCCGGTTTTAGACAAAGTGGGGACCTGGTCAAAAGTTTAAAGAGGGGCCCCAAATGCTAACATATTGCACCATCACGCAGAAACATTTCGGTTGTATTTACATGCTGTCACAACTCTTTTATCGTGTGTCCTGGGATCAGGGGCTCCTTCCCTGTCCCTAATGCTAGGGGCGCCCTAGCTCGCCCTGGTCCTTGTATTACTTGTGATGGTGAAGATGCCGGGGCCACAAATATTGCCTTAAGTCCTGAATCCACCCTCATTCTGTACCCTTCCCCCACCCAGGGAAGAGGGGAGTAATAGTGTACCGTAATACAACAACCAGACTAACAAGGTAAAACGAACAGGGGTAAAGGAAAATACCAATCATACAAATCTACACACACAAACAACAGAGGTAAACACCGGGGAGAGGAGGATATATAAAACCAAAGTAGGAGAAGGAGGGGGATTAGCATAGAACCAAAACTTAGCAACAGTCTCAGATAAAGCCACCAAAAGCCTTCTGAAACAATAACAAACCACCATCTCCTAAACCATGCAGCATGAAGCTATCTCTGGCAATGACTGCTAGCCAGGGCCCAGAATATATAGGAGATGGGTGTGGCCAACAGTGAACAGCTGAGAACCTTAATGTAGGAAAGCTTCCAAGATCTCTCAACTGAGCAGATTAACCCCTGCACTGCTAAAAGAAACCTATACCGTTTAATATGACGGTGAAGTGCTTCTTATCAGTGCAGGTGTAGGAGAAATCTGATGCTGCGGTATTCTGGCTCCTCTCTGTCACGGTAAACCTGTGACAGTACCCCCTTCTACGAGGGACCTCAGGAACCTCAGAACAGGTTTTATCAGAATGCGCCACGTGAAAAGACCAGATCAACATGGACGTCAGACGCTGATACCCACATCCTCTCTTCAGGACTGTATCCCTTCCAGTGTACCAGCTACTGAAGTTATCAATGAACTAAGCAAAAATCAACGCTCTTAGTTATTTGAAATTCCAAATTTCCATCCAGAATGACTGGAGATGGCTGTAGCGGTGATGGTACAGAGGGGGCAACATATTTTTTGAGTAGAGATTGATGAAACACATTATGAATCAGGATTGACGACGGTCACAAGCTTATAAGGGTCGATGAACCTGGGATTCAGTTTCCAAGAAGAAACCTTCAACTTAATGTTCCTTGAGGAAAACCAAGTCTCCGATCAGCCACACTCTTATATTTGGGCCCCATCTTCTTCTAATTCTTAAGAGCCCCTTGCCACACAAACGTAATAGTTGATGAAAACCGTTCCTCTTCAGGTAATCAAGAAGAATGATTCTTATTAAATGAGCTGAACTGTGGATGAAACCCGTATGCTCCGAAGAATGGGGACTTACCAGTAGACTCATGACAATGATTATTTACCACAAATTCAGCTAGAGGTAAGTAGGTAACCCAATCCTCCAAAATTCTCAGACAAAAAACACCTAAGATAAGTCCACTCTCAGGATTCTGGTTAACCAGTTCAGTTTGCACATTAGACTGTGGGTGAAATGCTCATGAGAATGACTGGTGTATCTTCAAATGAGAGCAAAACGACCTCCAAACTTTGGAAATAAACTACACCACCCGATCTGAAACAATATCGGTAGGGATCCCATGTAATTTTACAATCTCTCTAATGAAAATTTGCGACAAGGTCTTGGCGTTAGGAAAAGGGGGTAGCACAATGAAACGTAACATTTTACTGAATGTGTCCACATCCACCAAAATTACAGTATTACCTGCCAACATAGATAGATCGATGATAAAATCGACCGATAAATGAGTCCAAGGTCTACTGGAAATCGCCAATAGATGGAGAGACCCAGACGGACAAGTATGAGAGGTTTTAGAACGTGCACAGACACTGCAGGCAGCTACATACTCCCAAACATCCTGATGTACCCTATACCACCAAAAACGCCAAGTAAAAAGATCTGTGGTGGCTTTATTATTGGGATGTCCGGCCAAGACCAAATCATAATGTTCACCAAGAGCTCTTAGACGGAGATTGACAGATACAAACAGATACTCAGTTTACCCAACGGACAGGCAGCAGGGGCGTTCACCTGAGTCTCAACAAAATCTTTCTCAAGATCGGAGCATATAGACGCAATTACCACCCCTTTTTGTAGTGTAGGAACCGCTTCACAATTATCACCCGAAGGAACATAACGAGATAATGTATCCACCACAATGTTCTAGTTCCCCAGCCTATATGTAACAAAAAAGTTAAACATCATGAAGAACAATGACAATCTTGCCTGTTTAGGTGTTAGACATTTCGCAGACTCTAGATATACAAGATTCTTTTTTACCATAACCGGATGAACTGTCCCCTCCAGAAAATGATGCCACTCTCCAAAGGCCCACTTGATTGCCAAGAGTTCCCTGTGCCCTGTTACCAATATAATTTTTTTCAGCAGATGACAGTTTTTTGAAAAGTATGCACATGGACGCCATTTACCAGAAGATGCACCCTGTGACAATACAGCTCCCACCCCCACTTCAGATGCGTCAACTTCTACAATAAATGGCTGAGTGGACATCAGGCTGTATGACAATTGTCGCACATGCAAAACACTCCATGAAGGTATCGAATGACTCCCTGGCCGGACTGGACCACTTGAAAAAGTCTGTCCCTTTCATGGCCATATCTGTCAGAGATTTGACCCCTACCGAAGAGTTTTTGATGAACTCACAAGCCTTCAAATCCTCAGGACGATCCCAATCCAGAACTACCTGGACTTTAGCTGGATCCATGAAAAAACTGTTGGACGCTAAAAAGTAGCCTAGAAAAGGGATCAACTGACAACATACATGTACCTGATGTGACTCAAGGTCAGGTCAGGTGAATAAATTCATATGTCATCAAGATAGATCACAACAAATCTACAACCAGGTGACTAAAGATGTCACTTAATATGTGCTGAAAAACAGCGGGAACATTAGTCAACCCAAATGGCATCACCAGATTCTCATAGTGTCCCTCAGGTGTATTAAAGGCTGCTTTCCACTCATCTCCCTCTTTAATACAAATGAGATTATATGCCCCCCCTGAGATCCAGTTTAGAAAACCATTTTGCGCCTACAATCTGATTAAAGAGGTCTGGTAGGAGAGGGAGCAAATACGAATCCCGGACCGTGATGTGATTGAGGAAGGGGTGTAACCCCCCGTCTTTCTTCTTTACAAAGAAAAACCCTGCAGCAATTGAGAATGAGGATGGTCTGATATGACTCTTTGCCAAACTTTCCGCATGATAGTTCTTCATGGCCTGCCTCTCTGGATTAGAGATATTATAGAGTCTGATCTTTGGCAGCTTGGCCCCAGGCACAAGATTAACAGCGCAGTAATAAGGATGATGGGGAGGAAGTTCTTGGCACCCTTACTTCAAAAACACATCCCCAAAGTCCAACAAGTATTTAGGCACAGACTGGGCATCCATTCTAGCTAGCTGGGTGCCCAAACAGTGTCCATGACAATACTCGCTTCACTTTACCACCTCCCGCGTCTGCCGATCTTCCACAGTGTTGGTTGTGCAGCGTAAGCCAAGGTAATCCAAGAACCACAGGAGAGGGCAGACCCTCTAGCACATAACAGTTAATTCCTTCTGATTGCATGGCTCCTACCTGTAGATGTAACCCTCGGATGACTTGAGTAAAATACCGTTGTCTCAAGGATAAGTAGTTGATGACTATTATGGGTATAGGTCTGGACAGTGTATGTGGTTTCAGGCCCTGGACCTCGACGAACCTAGCATCGATCAAATTAAACCCTGCCCCACTGTCCAGAAAGGCAGAAATAAACACCTCATTTTTTGCACAGATAGATTTGAGCAGGTAGAAAAAATTGTGTCCTATCCATGGAGGAGATACAGTAACAATGTTTTGAACTTTTGACTTTCAGGCTCCATATGCCATTATCCACTTCAGCTTTGAACTTGAGACTGCCATCATTTTATAGACAATCGTCTTGGATATCTCATACTTAAATTTAACTTGCAACTATTTAGTATATGATTAGTCATATAGATTGTTGTCATGTCACTGCATTGTTACTGTTTCGCTCCTAAAGGTCTAAATTTTAATTTGGATTATTTTGTTAATCCACCTTTGGCTTTCTACACATGTATTGACCGAAATTTGATCCCAAGTCTCTTCTACACATTCCCAAAGTTGTTGCTTACTGGTCAACTCAATTTAATATGTATACAGTTTTTTCATCAATTCTACCCACAAGTATTTGAATGGGCTGAGGTCTGGGGACTGTGGGGGCCAATCCAGCACCTCTACTTAATTGTCATTGAACCATTTATTCGCCAATCTCAACGTATTCTTCGTGTCCTTTTCATACCCATAGTACTTGAGTGTATGAAGTAACTCATCTTGTAGGATACTCACATATAGCTCAGCATTTAGACCACTATCAATCCTGGTCAAGTATCCAATGCCTTTGGCATCCATATAGGATAATGCATCACACAGTCTTCCATGTAGTACAATGCACCACATAGTTTTCCATATAGTACAATGCACACCTATGGTAAAGTGCCCCATAGACCTCCACATAGTAAAATGTGCCCCATAGTCCTCCATATAGCATAATACACTTCTTATAGTCCTCAATATAGTATAATGCAACCCATAGCGCTCCATATAGTATAATGCACCCCATTGTCCTCCATACAGTATTATGTACTCCTCATAGTCCTCCATATAGTATAATACACTTCTCATGGTCCTCAATGTAGTATAATGCATCCCATAGTCCTCCATTTAGTGGAATGCGCTCCCCATAGTATAATGCACCTTTATATAGTATAATGTATTCCCCATAGTTCTCTATACAGTATAATGTATTCTCCATGGTCCTCCATACAGTATAATGCACCTCCCAATTGTCCTATAATGCAGCCCCCATAGAGTATAATTCAGTCCCCATAGAGTATAACGCATGAGCAATAACATTAAAGATTTTGTATCCGCCTGTGAAGTCTGCACACGGGATAAAGTTTGTCACAACTGGCCAGGGAATTGGTTCAATTGCCAATTCCAGAAAGACCATGGACTCATCTGTCCATGGATTTCATCACGGATTTTCCTGTCAGATGAGAAAACTGTTATTTGGGTGGCGGTTGAATGATTCAATAAACAAACTCATTTTGTTCCCTTGTCAGGGTGACCTAATGCAGAGACACTATCAAAGTTATTATTCGTCATGCGGTGAGGTTGCATGGAATTTCTCTTAACATTGTGTCTGATAGGGAAGTGCAATTTTTCTCCAAATTCTGGAAAGATTTTTCTAAAAAACTGGAAATTGACTTGTCTTTTTCCTCTGCTTACCACCCCAAAACCAACTGTCACGTTTCTGTTGTCTGATAACCAGGGACTCCTACCCTGTCCCTAACGTTAGGGGCACCCTAGCTATCCCTGCTTCCCAGGTTACTTTTGATGGTGAAGATGTTGGGGCCACATGCCTTGCTCTATTCCTGAATCAGTCCTTATCTGTCCCTTCCCTGTCCCAGGGAAGTAGGGAGTAATACTGTATGTAAATGTAAATACACAAACCAGACAAACAAGGGAGGACGTACGGGGATAAATGAAAATACCAATCATACAAAATATACACTCACAGACAACAGAGAGGAACACCGGAGCGATAAGGAAGGTAAACCAAAGAGGAGAGGATGGGGACTATGCACACAGCTGAAACTCCAAGCAATAGTCACAGAACAATTCTCCAAAACGCCTCTACCATACACCGAATCCTCGACTCCTTCACTAGGCAGTACAAAACTAAAGGGTATGCCACACTAAACAACATCGCTAACGGGATCGCTAAAAAACGTCACTATTTAGCGATCCCGTTAGTGATGTTGTTGTGTGCGGCATCTGTCAGCGAGGAGCTCCCTGCTGAGATCCTGCTGTGATCTCGCTCGTCGCTGGAATCGTTCCGGACCCTATTTTATCGTCGGCGCTCCCGCTGGGTAAGTATTATCGCTGAGTGTGGCACCTTTTATTTAGCGATTTAGCGGTATTTTGTACCGCTAAAGTCGTTAAGGAGATCGCTAACCGCGATAGCGTCCTTAACGACATCGCTAAATAAAGCCGCTACTAGCGATATTAAAACGATCCCGCTAGCGATCGCATTAGTATGCGTCTTTATCGTGATCGCTAGCGGGATAGTTTAGTGTGGCAGTACCTTAACACTGGCAATCCAAATTGCCAGAGGGGAGAATATATAGGAGAGGGGAGTGGCTGATACTGCACAGCTGAGATCCTCCAAGCAAGAAGGCTTCAGAGACTCCAAGCTGAACAGTTTAACCCCTGCACTGCTGAAAAAAACCTGCACCATTTAATATGAGGGAGAAGTGCCTATATTCAGTGCAGGAGTACAAAAAATCAGATGCTGTGGTCTTCTGACTCCTCCTGTCGCGGCAAATCCATGACACCAACAGTAAGACAGAGGACAAATTTTGGAGCAAATTTTGAGGTGTTTTGTTGTGGCTCAGCAGAAGCATTGGTCCTCATTTCTACCTCTTGCAGAGTTTGCCTTTAACAGTAGGCTCAATCAATCCACTGGAACTTTGGCATTTTTCTGTAATTACTGTTTTAACCCCCATTTTGGTGAGTTTATCACGGGGAGGAGGTTGTTATACAATATACAGAAGCTTGGGGATATTTGGAAGGAGGATCATAGGAATATTGAGGTTGCTCAAGTTCACCAAAAACGGAAGGCTTATAGAAGATGTTCGGAGGGTTCTGTTTTTAAATGGGTAATATGGTCTAGCTGTCATTCAGAAACATTAAACTTAAGGTACCATCGGCGAAGTTAGGACAGAAATTCATCGGTCCCTATGAAGTTCTGGAAGTGGTCAATCTGGTGGCATTTAGGTTGAAGCTTCCTCTATCTCCTCTATCTCCCTAATGTCTTCCATAGATCCATGTTGAAGGAATTTGTACACCCGGTGGTGTCATTCTTGTCTCCACCTCCCCCGGTTGCTGTCGATGACAATCTAGAGTATGATGACTCCCAGAGGATTCGAAATTCCCTCCAGTACCTCATATATTGAAAGGGATACAGACCGGAGGAGAGATACTGGGCTCCAGTCGGAGCCTTTAGGGCCGATTGACTGATCAGCACCTTTTATGCTAGGTTTCCTAGGAAGCCTGGGGATCCAGTAGCCCCCCTAGAAGAGGGGGTACTGTCATGGTTTCATATCTGACTGTGGTCTAGGGACTCTGTGAGTGACAACTCAGCCGCTCTATGGGATCTGTGGTGTGCTGGACTGTCAGTTTTGTAAGTGACAGTCAAGTCATCCAATCTGATCCAAGGGCATGCTGGGCTGTCAGCATTTTAATTGACAGCCCTACTGTTCAATCTGATTTAGCCTACGGGTGTTTCCTCAGGTGCCTGCTGTCCTCAAATGATTTTCAGAGTATTTAACTGGCTTGCTGTGAGTTGTAGATTTGCAATAGCTAGATGTGTGCTTGCTCTGTGTCTGACTCCTCATCTTGTTGATCACCCTAGATTTTGTTGTGACTACTCTTGTGGATTATCCTTTCTTCTTTTGACGCTCTCGGCCTTCAGATATCTGACCCCCAACTTGGCCTCTGACTGTCTGTTGTACTCCCAGGTTTTGATGTACCCTCCTGGCATTTGACCCTGGACTGTTATCTGACCACGCTTTTGCCTCACCTCTCTGTACTATGAGCCCTTCTGGCAACTGACCGCGGACTTTCTCGGCTTGCCTGTGAGAAGTGACTCAGCATCACACCAAAATCCACAAAGCCATTGATAGATTGGAGGAAATGCTTTTCTTAAATAAAAAAAAAACAGTGAAAGGTCACATAACATTAACATACACTGTTACTGTGTTAAAAGATCCTTATGAGAAATGGAAACAATTGAGAGAGTGTACTAAAATTTCCCAATGACTTTAATATATAGTGGTTCCTCGTGGGTGGTCTGTCTGAGGAAGAGGTGGAGTTTGACATTATTAGACCTTTCTCCATTTTTCACATGATTATGAAAGGGATATTTTCCTTTTTTAATGCACCCCATTACAATGTACTATATTATTCGTAAAGGTGTTATCCTGTGAAATACATGATTATTGGGGGTCTCAACCAATTCTGAGAATTGGGGTCTGCCGTACAGCACATGCATGATTACTGCTTCTATAAACAGTGCTACTTCATTCACATAGTAGATACAGAACCCCAATTCTTGGGACTGGAATGGGTCCCAGTCTTTGACTTCCTTGCTTTGATCTCCAGTGATATGATCTTACATGCTCCTGTGTGATGATCCTTGGTTTTTCTCTAGTTAAAATTTAACCAATCCAGAAGATAACCTGGTACAGCTCTATATGGGATAATAGTCCTGAATCTATTGCTCAATATACTCAGGAGGTCAAAAAGGAACAATAATGCTTTTGTTTGCAACTTAACCTTTTCACTGCAAACAAGTACCCATCACTAATCTAAAATGGCTGATATCAGGGAACAATAGATTACTTTGAAAGCCAATTTTGGATGGCTCAAATCACTTACATAAGCATTCTTCATAACGTATGTTCTTCCCCATCTTCAATTACAGGAGATTACACTCTGTTTGGACGATCGTGTGCACCCAATGCGGAGACATGTGGAATTTTTGGAAGTATTACATCGACTTCACGGGCTATGCTGTCCACATCCTGCTGCACAACCGCTGGCTGTACACCGGGGGAGCTTAAATGTATGTATAGCCCATATTCATTAATTATTCACAAAGTTATGCCTCATACATACATCAGAGCCGCCTATGCGGAGCCGTATGGTGCCATACAGAGTCCCTGTGGTGCTTTCAATGAAGAATGCCTGCGTCACACAGTCACAGAACCCTACAGAAAAAAAGATATCTGTCTTTACATCAAATCAGACATGTAGCTTGGCCCCGTAGACTTCTATGAGCACCATATTATAACTTTGTACAAATAAGTTCTTTAAATGAGGCTGAATTATTCTGAAAAACAGCATCATATCTGTCCATGGGTACCACATGTGGAACAGAAGTGATGCTGTCTTTGTATAAAAATAAAAGACAATTATTATTTTATAATCCCTGTTATAGCTAATGTTTTCACACATCCAAATAATAAAGAGGATCTGTCATTTACCATAAATATATAATGTTTTACTTCTGGTAAAAGCCACTGTTTTCCTGAATCCGTTGATGTTTTTCTATTGTTCCTGTTCCTCCTTATTCCTGAGATATGGTCCTCTCTTCCCTTGATAAAAATATACTCATGTTAGCCAACAGGGAGTGGACCTCAACAATTGTCAGTGGGCGTGTTCTCAAGGACTGCCTCCACTTAGCTAACAAGACTAGAATTGTATGAGCTGAAGAAGAGGCCGTATCTCTGGAACGGAGAGGCTCAGGAACAAAAGTAAAACATCACCAAATTCAGGAGAACAGCGACATTTACACCGGGGAAATAAATGACATGTCTATAACTGGTGACAGGTCCTCTTTGTGTCACCAGCAGCAGAACATAGGAGCGACGCCAGTCTGGTAGCGGAGTATGGGGTTGTTAGTTTTTGCTGTTTTTTTAAGCACCTTTGGGCTTAAAAAACTTTACTTAGAGGGGAGTGGGCTGCCCCTTTAAGAAGAGCTACACAGAAAATCATGGAATATCATTTTAATATTAGACTATCAATTTATACCCGTAGTGCCACCCACCAGCACACTGAAGAATGGTGTGACCTGCCCAACGTGCGCCTCGTCGCAGGACCAGTGTAAGATTGAGTGCATGGGAGATGAGAAAAAGTGCGCCAGCGTCGATCTCACCACGGGTAAGTCCAGGACAACAGTAGTGTCAAATACAGTGAGGCATTAACGTCAATGCTCGTCCTTACCTTTATTTGTATACTAGGGCACTGCTTTATTAGTAATTTGCTTAATATTTCCTAAATATTTTAATATATCCTACAACTTCGTAAAAAAATAAAATGAAGCTGTGTGAAGGTTTGGTTTATTTCGTGGAAAGCTGTATTATTTAATTGCCCTGTTTGGTGTGTTTTTAGGGGTTGGTTCTACTAAGGGTTTTTCTTGTGCTTCGATTTTTTCTTTTGACACCGCATGGATTATTTAATTTTATAAATTGACAGATTGTACCGATATGGATGGGCCATAACAAATATATTTATATTATTTTCTTAATTGTTTTATTATTGGATTGGAAAATGTGGGTCGATTTATATTTTTCTATATTTTTTTTTTTTACATTTTTTTAATCCCCCCCCATCCCAGTAAGCATGAACCTGGTTTGATCACTTGAACCATACCACATATACAATGTAACATGATATAGCTAAATTAACACTCTCTTTAAAATCAAGATGGTGAATGAATATTGTGCGCCATGAGGAAGCAAAGCTCCTAGTAGTAGAAATGGCAATCCCCATGTCTGCTCACTGTTGCCTCCTTGTGAGCAGCAGATGGTGCCACCAAAAATTCCCCCTGCCTTGTTCATGAGAAGTAAAGATGGAGCGCCACTGTTTTGCCAGTCTGCATGTTGGTCACATGATCCCCCTGGTCCACAGCTAGTCCCTTGAGGAAGTCTCCATCCTCTCTTCTGGCCTTGGCAATGTATATGGTGTCACAGCTATCATCACACGAAAAAATGTGGAAGCTATGGGGCCTGTATGTTTCAGAAACAAATGTGACACACACTATTTTTCTTCCAAAGCAATGTTTGTATGGGAATAAAGGAGGGGATGAATAAGCCCCTTATTACTTTTTTCCCAAAACTGGAGCTTTCTTCATAACAAACCTACATGTTTATGATGTATCTTTCCGTGTCACGGATACCTTTACAAGTCATACGAGGTTAGGACAGAGTCTATCACTTCATCTCTTGGACTCTGAGACTGCGTAAAGTTTCTGACCTCTGCACCTGTCGGAGAACATGCGGCACGTCTAGGACAGTGCAGAGTTCGCCAGTGCGTACGTGTGCTGTGGATGGATGAGTAGGTACTGTGGATAGATGGATACTGTTTATAGATGATGGATAGATGAATATGGTTTTAGTATGGTATTATTATGGGGCGCTATTGACACTCCATCATTACTCTATATGACTATGCTAAATATTTTTTTTTTTTAAATAATATTTTTACATTTTTTTCACAGTGGGACCAGGTCTTGGTACTAAGATCCGGGGCTGTGCAACCGATTCCATCTGCAATTTTGGAGATCAGACCTTTGACATTGACGGAGCAGTCATCCATCTGGGCATTGTTTGCAGCAGCGCCTCCACAGTTGTCCTCCAGTACTGCACCTTCTTTCTGTCCTTGGGATTTGCCATCATGGCTAAACTATTATTCTAAGAATGTAATATCAGAAAGATGAGGGGTCCACTGGCGCTAATACTCAAATGTATAGTGGTTTTAAGCAGCCTGCTTGGAGGACAATAACCACCTATTGTCAGATTGTTACAAAAAGAGAAAATAAATGGGAATCCAAGTGGCTCTTTAAAACCAATAAAACCAAAAATGCAGTACCTATATGATTGCTAGTCCAGGAGTGCGATGTGTTGTAAAGATGATAAATTTAAAGTCTCTTCAGTCTATTGAGTGATGTAAAATCACGACACAAAAATCATTTCATGGACGCTTGTACCCTCGGTATTGGAACATGCTGTGTCTTTATATCGGTCACTGAGTACGACCCACTATGGTGGTGGGGGGATAATGTTTTCATGCACTTTATGCTAATGAAAGTCTCAGACGATCAGAATGTACTGGCTTGTGTTGGGTGTAGGTTTAGAAAATGGTATTTTTTTTAGGTACCTTAATCTAACTTTAGTGAGAAGTAAATATTCTAGTTACCGTGTATAAGTCATCATCGGTTCCTTATATGAATTTTATAATGTTGCCTGTTTCTGTTTAGTTGTTCCATTTATACATTATGGAAATATATAGGGCTTCATGTCAAATTTATCTGAAAGGATTTGTCTGTTTTTTTTCTCATTTTGACATGTGTGTCAGAAACATGACTTTGTAGCACTCACTATTATATAAGTACTATAAGTTCCTCTCTGGGGCGCATTTAGAGGTTTATGGGCTCCAGGGCAACTTTTGGATCAGGACTCTCCCCTCACATCCACCAGTGTGCAGCTCTAATGCCTGCGCAGTTGTGCCTCCGCTTGAGTCTACAAAGATATAAGTTCCTTCTCCCACAAAAAAGAAGAAAATACAAATATATGTAGACAACGTAGTCTTACAGTTAGCAAATAACACAACAGGTAATAAATACCGGCATATAATCCCAGTGTACTAAAAGCAATGCAACCATCAATACTACTATAAAAAAAAATACTGCCACGCCATGATCAAAAAATACCACCATAGTGGGCATTAACAAAAACACAGTACCAATATCAATATTACAACTATACCGTGACCATAAGGAGGTAGGTACCTCTTTGACTGTATTGTTTGAATTCTCCTGTTCTCCTCCATCTGGCCCAGATCGCCATTTCTTGTTTGTGCAGAATGTAACGCCCTACGTGGTAATAATTCTACACCCATCATGTCCACAAAAAGTAACAGTGCACCACATTTAACTCCAAAGTTATATATAGTGCCCTCTCTCTGCCTCCAGACAATCATAGTGCCCCTGTGCAGGTTACATCCTCTTATCAATGTCTCCTTTTACCCCATACAATAATTATCTCCCACATTGTGCCCCCATATACAATAATTATCTCCCTTTTTTTTAACCCATACAATAATTATCTCCCCGTTTATGCCCCCATACAATAATTATCTCCTCCTCTATGCCCCATAAAAAATTATCTCCCCTTTTGTTTCCCCATGCAATAATTATCTCACATTGTGCCCCTATACAGTAATTATCTCCCCTTTTGCTTCACCATGCATTATCTCCCACATTGTGCCCCCATACAATAATTATCCCCCTTTAGAGCCCCCATGCAATAAGTATCTCCCATATTGTGCTCCCATACAATATTTATCTCCCTTTTTTTGAACGTATACAATAATTATCCCCCCTTTATGCCCCCATACAATAATTATCTCCCCCTCTATGCCCCCATACAATAATTATCTCATCTTTTGTTTTCCCATGCAATAATTATCTCACACATTGTGCCCCCATACAATAATTATCTCTCATTTTTTGAACCCATGCAATAATTATCCTCCCTTTATGCCCCCATACAATAACTATCTAATCTTTTGTTTTCCCATGCAATAATTATCTCCCACATTGTGCCCCCATACAGTAACTATCTCCCTTTTTGTTTCCACATGCAATAATTTTCTCCCACATTGTGCCCCCATACAATAATTATCTCCCCTTTAGTGCCCCCTTGATATTTTTTCTCACCCTTTTTGTCCCTATATTATAAATATTTACTACTTTGCTCCCCATACAATAATTATCTCCCCTATGGTGCCCCAATACAATAATACTTTAGAGGTTGCACTATATGATGGAATAATACCGTGATCGGATTCACCACATCAAGGGGTGATACTCAATGAGGGGATCATTACATGAGACTAACACTGTGTGGAGTGGAATCAGTGTATGAGATTGTGTATTTGTCATCGATGTCTGACAAGTGGAGATCCCTTTTAGCAGACGAGAATCCATTCTTCTCTGGTCGTCCAGTAGTAGCCATAAAATCGTGGTCTCTGAAAATATAAAATGTGCGTGGATCTATTAATTACAGCCTATGTGTGCATATATCTTGGCGCCTGTAGGCATGCTGCAGCCATGTTGGCAGGATATTTGCCGGTACCAATTCTAATTTTCACTTTGAATAATGGAGAAACACCAGATCTATGAAAGATACCTTTAATGGACAATACATGTGGGCACATTCGTGGGTCATGGTTCCCTCTGCCGGAGAGGACGCGTAGGGCAGATAAACATGGCGGCCACTTTTGCTGCTGACTGTCCGCATCATATCACATAATCCTCATGCTCATAAAGTAATATGCCATTATATGTCTTCTGCCCTGCACAGCAAAAGTAACGCAGATCGATAATTCCCCTTGGCTTCACTCTGGAAGAAAAATGTGTTATATCACTACATATAGGCGGTTAAAGGGAATGTATCCTATTATGTAAAAAATAGTACTTTATAATGTAGATACATCTTGAAACTTCTCTTGCTGGTTAAAGTAGCAGATTTATAATTCTTAGAAGGTCTAATTCTAGATTGTAAGCTTGCGAGCAGGGCCCTCATTCCTCTTGGTATCTGTTTTGATCTGTGTTTATGGTTATGCTGTAATGTCTATTGTCTGTACAAGTCCCCTCTATAATGTAAGGTGCTGCGGAATATGTTGGCGCTATAGAAATAAAATTATTATTATTATCCAAATCCTTACATAAATTTCTCACTTGCAGTACCACTTTTCACCATCGTCGTTCACAGGTGCTTAGTTCTAATAAAAAGAAGTGCAATAGCGCACCCTCCTGCTCTGATCTTTAGAATAACATTGGAAAAATGCATTCCCAATAATGTGTCTTAGCAATCTGTAAAAAATATTCTTGTTCTACTGCTTTATAGAAATATTCATTAAAAAGTGAACTCTCCCTTTAAGATTTTTTTTATGGCTCAAGCAGACATTACCTGAATGGTTGAATAGAGGGATTTTCCATATTTCCTTCTATAGGCCACTCGGATACTCAATAAATCTACCTCACTCCGAGAAATGAGGATACGTATAAGAGTACCGTCATCCGTCCCCAGACCCTGTGGGAGGAGGTCGGTAACATGAATTAGAAATGTTTTAAATACAAGATGAGAACAGAAAATGTTAGCTGCCTTTTTGGTTTATTTCTGTTGTCCATAAATATTGGCAGAGTCAGCAAAAAAGATTTGACTAAGTTGTACATACAGAAAAAGCCTGTGAGTCCTGCTTCCCCTCCTACTTCTAGAGAAAGCTTGTGAGTCCTGCTTCCCCTCCTATTTGTAGAGAAAGCCTGTGAGTCCTGCTTTCTCCACCTACTCTTAGAGGCAGCCTGTGAGTCCTGTTTCCCCTGCCTACTTGTAGATGAAGATTGTGAGTCCTGCTTCTCCTGCCTACTCATATCGAAATCCTGAGAGTCCTGCTTCCCCATCTACTTGTACAAAAAGTCTGGGCGTCCTGCTTCCCCTGCTTACTCATAGAGAAAGCCTGTGAATCATGTTTCCTCCGCCTACTCGTAGAAGAAGCTTGTGAGTCCTGCTTCCCCCACCTTCTTGTAGAAAATGACTGTGAGTCCTGCTACCCCCTGCCTATTTGTAGAGAAAGCCTGTGAGTCCTACTTCCCCCGCCAAGTCATAGAGAAAGACTGTGTGTCCTGCTTCCTCCAGCCTATTTGTAGAGAAAGCCTGTGAGTCCTACTTCCCCCGCCAAGTCATAGAGAAAGACTGTGTGTCCTGCTTCCTCCAGCCTATTTGTAGAGAAAGCCAGGGAGTCCTACTTCCCCCACCTACTCATAGAGGAAACCTTTAAGTCCTTCTTCCCAGCCTACGTATAGAGGAAGCCTGTGAGTCCTGCTTCTTCCCACCTGTTCATAGAGGAATCCTATGAGACCTGTTTTTCCCACCTAATGGTACAAGAAGCCTGTGAGTCCTTTTGCCCCTCCAATTCATACAGAAAGCCTATGGGTCCTGCCTTTCTGGCCTACACAAATATGGTCATACTCCGTCTGTCATCTGGTCTGCTGGGCATAAAAAGGGGCATTCTGAATGAGTGACAGCTCATAAGAAACATACACAGGTGTTGTCCATGTGAGGTCAAAGGGAACTTGAGCCCCCAAACCAAGATCAGAGATGCTAAAAAGACCTTTACCTTCACTGCACTGTACAGTCTGTCCGCGAAGTAGAGTGGAGTGTCCTTAATCACGGCCACTAGGACGAGAATATAAATCAGATTGAATGTGTAGGTATTGTCTTTTACCATCACTTCCTTGCTAGAAGGTCCAAAGAAAGTAATCAAATCACATGTTATTACACGGCCGAAGCTGCTCTTGTAAAAAAAATACCCATTTAATAGATCTGAATCTCCTAAGGGCTCATTCATTGATTTGTATCACCATTTTATGATATATGTTTTTTATTTTTCCAGTGGAGGACTTAGGTTATCCGACAGATACAAAGTGCAGAGCACACGTGTCATCTGGGAACTCACCTAATGTTAGCACTCCTTTCTGGAAGTCACCTTTAAAATTTCTCTTAATCCTTTCTTCTATGTCTTCTGACGTTGATTTCTTGAAATGATCAAACACTAAATCCAGCATAGAAAGCCATTAATAACTCATTGCATAAAATCTTCTAACTTAAAGTGTTATTCGCCATCTTTATAAATGGGTGTTTCGGATAGTGCTAGTAAAAACGAGCACATTTGCAATTTACTACTTGTTAAAATTTGCAGCCGTTCTTGAGATATTAACACTTTTCTTTTGTTTCCAGCTTGTTGCCCAGGAGACCAACCACTGCTGCTGTCTAGTTTATAAGCACTGTGCTGAAGCTGGTTGATACTAGGCATTAGCAGTGTGCTCTAGTGATCCTGGCCAGCTTCAAAACAATGCTTACAGGCTCAACAGAAAAAAGCTTGTAAGCACTGTGCAGATTCTACTTTCTAGTAATGGTGGTCGGTCTCCAAGGAGACAAGCTGTAAACAAAAGAAAACTGTGAATATCTTAAGAACGACTGAAAATTTTAATAAACAGTAAATTGCAAAACTACTTGTTTTTGAAAGCATTTTCCAAAAACACACATTTAAGACGACGGAAAAAAAACATTTGAAGCCTTTAAAGGAACATTCCGGCCATAAGGTTTTTTCACTTATTGATCTACCGAACACTTGCCCAACCATTCTACTCCAAGTCTACTGTAAGGCCGGGATCACACATGCGACGAAAACGGCCGTTGCTCGCATGTGAAATCCCAGCTCTGGCGCTGGCATGTATTTCTATGCAGCCGCTCGCTCCACTCCCGAGTGCCGGCGCCAGAGCTGGGATTTCACATGCGAGTGTCGGCCGATTTACTCGCATGTGTGATCCCGGCCTAATGGTGGAAACAGCTGCTTCATTCAGACTCTGCTTTGCCATGGTCTTGCGGCTGGGGGCAATATAGTGACCAGTGTAACCCAAACCTCTTCAGGCTGGAATACCCCTTTACTCTAAAGAAATGGTTAATAATTATGAATAATGATGGATCGACCATTACGCTAATCAGTGTTTGACTTTCATTACATTGCCATAGGAATCATACTTACCTGTTGAATGGGGGTCCTAAAAGATGGCTCTCCACCAGTCTTTATTACATTCATAATACCATAACACCACTGGTAACCTAGATGATTAATTGAAGGTGAAATTACCTCTCCTAAGGTGTCCATGGCTTCGTTCTGTCAAAATTTTGATCCACTGAGCGCTGTTGCCCATATTCTTAGGTCCCAGATCGCTCAGAATCTGCCATTACAAGTGTAAAAAATTAAAATGTAAAGCGCTGCGGAATATGTTGGCGCTATATAAATAAAGATTATTATTATTATTTATTAAAGATGTAAATCTCATTAAAAATGCATTCTTATTTACTGCTGAACCAGCTTGCACCATAAAAAAGTGGAGCCGTATGAAACCACATACAACCTTTGATTCCTGCTCAATGAGGCCGTAGTCAATAATCCCAGAATCACTTTCTCTCTTGCCCTGGAATGAAAGATACATCACTAGCATTATCCTCATAAACCAGAAGAAAATGACTACCGATGTTGGTGGTCACCTTGGCCAGTGCTAGGAGGAGCCCGCTGTATGGCTCACTGGTGTCTGATGAAATGTTCTTCTCCAGCTCAGCTTTATACTCTATAATGAAGACGTAATAAGAAGATTTAAGACCACATTGGCTGAAGTCAGCAACTAAACAAACCCCATGTCTCACACAGTTAATGTTCCCCAGATATGCTCTCCAGACCTGTATTTTTATAACATTTATTTAAGGTGTGCCTGAATTTATTCCCCTCTGTAGTCTTTATCTCTAATTTTCAGTTGTCTCTGAGCTAGGGTGTAGAGAAGATCTACTATATTGCACATATAACGACATAAAGGATTTCTTCTCTCCTAACTGAATTTAACACACAGACATGAGGGATTCCCGCTCTCCTATCTGTATATAACACACAGACATGAGGGATTCCCGCTCTCCTGTCTCTATGTAACACACAGACATGAGGGATTCCCGCTCTCCTGTCTCTATGTAACACACAGACATGAGGGATTCCCGCTCTCCTATCTGTATATAACACACAGACATGAGGGATTCCCACTCTCCTGTCTGTATGTGACACACAGACATGAGGGATTCCCGCTCTCCTGTCTGTATATAACACACAGACATGAGGGATTCCCACTCTCCTATCTGTATATAACACACAGACATGAGGGATTCCCACTCTCCTATCTGTATATAACACACAGACATGAGGGATTCCCGCTCTCCTGTCTTTATATAACACACATACTTGAGCGATTCCTGCTCTCCTATCTGTATATAACATATAGACATGAGGGATTCCTGCTCGCCTATCTGTACGTTATACACAAACACGAGGGAATCTTGCTCTCCTATCTGTATATAACACACAGACATGAGGGATTCCCGCTCTTCTTTCGGTATAAAACACACAGACATAAGGGATTCCTGCTCTCCTGTCTCCATGTAACACACAGACACGAGGGAATCCTGCTCTCCTGTCTCCATGTAACACACAGACACGAGGGAATCCTGCTCTCCTATCTGCATGTAACACAAAGACATAAGAGATTCCTTTTCTCCTATCTCTGTGTAACACAGACATGGGGGATTCCTGCTCTCCTGTCTCCATGTAACACACAGAGATGAGGGATTCCCGCTCTCCTGTCTCCATGTAACACACAGACACGAGGGAATCCTGCTCTCCTGTCTGTATATAACACACAGACATGAGAGATTCCTGCTCTCCTGTCTCTATGTA
>VIAB01010288.1:33426-50111 GCA_009801035.1 Oophaga pumilio | reverse complement strand
GAAAATATAATATTTGTGTCATTCTCAAAACTTTTGACCATAACAGTATATATATATATTTATACTATATATTAGATAGAAATAGGTGAGTGAAGTATATAATCATTGCTTGCGTGTGTAGCTTACTGTACATGGATTTTATTAATAAATAAATACATTTCTGAAAAAAATGGCATGGGGTCCACTTAAATTTTATTAACCAGCAGAGGGAAAACAGACAGCTGGCCACAGAGGTTTATAGACTGGGAAGGGGGTAATAAGCATGGAGCTTACCAGGTTGTGATTTTACTGTACTCGGCTGTTGAAATATCAGGTTTTCTAGGAGATGGGTGCATTACAAATCGTATCGCACTTGCATGGTCCGTGTGCGGTGCGAGCTTTTAATCGCACCCATTAATTTGCATTGGTGAGTCTCGTCCGATATATGAGGACAATCAATTTTTTCTCAGTCCGATCTGATGATGAGCAGGGACTCATAGAATAAAATTAGTAAGAATGCAATCCAATTTTTTATCGGATTGCAGTAGTTCTTTTTTCTCGTAAATGAGTATGAGACCTGAAAAAGATTTCTAGATTTGCTGATCCAAGTTCTATACTCATAGAAGAAGTGCCTCATTTTGTGTTATTACCTGCCAGAACATACAGTATCTGAGAGGAAAAAACCCATTGAAAGACTTTTGAGGCAATGAAAAGCTCTAATAGATTAATTAACATATTGTGATATAAGAAGGTGAACCTTAACCCCTCTTCAGTGATTTCATGAAAAATTTCTAATACTATGAAATTCCTGTGCTGAACTTTTAAGTAAAAGATTTAAGTTTAAAATCCCAAGAGGATTATTTCTAACATAAACTTCTAGAATTTCTAAAGCTTAACACACAAAGAAATGTTCTCACATTTGAGTCAGGAGGAAAAGAACATACATTTCTATTTGCAGGTATAAACAGATTGATCCTGTGCTGAGTTTTATCTCAGCTTTTACTTTATGAATCTTTTTCTTGATTGTCAGTAGGAAGCCAGACCACCGAGCAGTTAACATGTTTAATGCATATAGTGCGTTACACAAGAATACCAGTATATAGGCATAAGTTCAGTGACATGAAACATTATGCTAGATAAGAGTCTATATGGAAGACTGTGTATTAATGATTCAGGACCCAAGCAGTGTGGAGGGCATTGTACATTACAATTCATTTACTATTTCAGAGCCCATTCAGAGCAACTGAACTAATGATGTATTTTATATTATTAAAATTATTCTTGCATATAAATAATAATAATAAAAGACATTTCACTAAGCTCCGTTGCATTGCATGGGCGCATAAATAGTCAAATTATAGGGATAATGACTGAGGCCAAATAAAAAGTGTAAACAGAGTAGCCTTGAAAATAGTGATTGAGGACTACAACATATATACATTTTTGCTATTAATTGAATTTGTAAAATTCATCTATTAAGAGCCAAATACATATTTTTACAATTTGTGCTGGGCAAATCATTACAGTGTTAAAACTAGAGGAAAACCCTTTAACCCCTTTCTGAAATCAGATGTAATAATCCGTCCATGTGCCCTGGGCCTATTTGACCAAGGACGGATTATTATGTCATTTTGATCGCCCGCGCATACGAGTGGTGTGCGGGCGATCGTCGCTGGGTGTCATCTTGTCCCGCAAAAAACAAGCCACGATACAGGTCCATCAACAGAAAAATAAAAAAGTTATCGCTCTCAGAATATAGCCATGCAAAAATAATTATTTTTTCTATAAAATAGTTTTTATTGTGTAAGCATAAAAAATATATAAATGAGGTATCACTGTAATCATGCTGCCCCGAAGAATAAAACTGTCTTATCAATTTTACCACACACGGAATGGCAGAAGCCCCTCCAAGAAAAAAATTCCTGAATTGCTGGATTTTGTTCATTCTGCCTCTCAAAAATCGGAATAGAAAGCAATCAAAAAATGTCATGTGCCCAAAAATGGTACCAATAAAAGCGTCAACTTGTCCCACAAAAGACAAACCCTCACATGACTCCATGGGCCAAAATACGGAAAAATTAGAGCTTTAAAAATATGGTGATGCGTTTTGCTTGAAAAAGCGTCTTTTAGTGTGTGACAGCAGCCAAACATAAAAACATGATATAAATCTGGTATCGCTGTAATCGCACTGACCCGAAGAATAAAGTCACATAATCACTTATACCACATGAGGAACGGCGTAAAAAATAAATGAAACCAATTGTTCACCTGCTGTTGATTTTTCATTCTGCTTATCAAAGGCTCGGCGCACATTTATCATGAGCTGTGCGCTGAGCACTTGCATCGGGGTTTCCATGCAAATCTCTGAAATACGGAAGATTCCCTATAACAAGGCAGATGGAGGCACAGTGGATACGTTGTGACCTGTGATCCAGCAATGTCCCTCTTTTTAGGATTGCATAAAAGTGCCATTGGCCACAGTTTTCTGCACTTCTGAAAAGGACATCGCTGAACTGAGGCGCTGACTAAATGTGATCCCAAAAGTTATGTAAAATGTTCCCAATAAAAGCTTCAACTCAATCCACAAAAAAAGCAAGCCCTCACTCAGGTCAGTCATCTGTTAACGTAAATATAGGAGGCTTCCACGTTACTGGCAGTACAAAGGCTCTGGAAAAGCAAAATGGCTCCTCACCCTCCAAAAGAAATTCAGCAAATTCCCTGCTTCCAAATTCAAATGCTTCCACTCCCTTCTGAGCCCCACACTGTACCTAATCCACATAATGCATCCACGTTTGGCATTTATGAAGCGATGAGAGCCCGCCTAACTTATAGTTGCATGCCTCCAGAAGCATGGGCTGGGCATAACTTACTGGTGACTGCAACGTACTGGTCACTATAGTGTACTGGTCACTACAGCGTACTGGTCACTACAACGGCAGTTTGCAATTTTCACTCGGCAACAAGCATTGCTGCTTGTTTCTGGAAAATACCCATAGGGTCAAAATCATCACTACACCTATAGATAAATTCACCAAGGAGTATGGTTTCCAAAATGGAGTCCCTTGAGGGGGGGATTCTTCTCTTCTAACAATTAGGGGCTCTGTATATGGAGTCCGCAAACTATTCATGGAAAATCTGCTCTCAAGGAGGAAAATAGTGCTTAGTAGAAATTGTGAGACAAGTTTTGGTGCCATTTTTACCCACTTCTTGTGTAAAAATGTAAAATATGGGGCTAAAACAAAATTTTGCTGGTAAAAATGTAGTCATTGTTTCACTGCCCAATGATATAAAATTCTGTGACACACCTGTGGTGTCAATATGATCACTGCATCCCTAGATGAATTCATTGAGAGGTGTAGTTTGAAAATTTGGGCCACTTATGGGGGGATCTGCTGTTCTGGCACCTCATGGGCTCTCCCGGTGGGTCATGGCACCTGCAAACCATAACAGTAAAATCTGACTCTCCTTGCCTTCTGAGCTTTGCACTGTACCTGAAAAATATTTCCCGTTTACATGTAGGGTATTGGCGCACTCAGAAAAAAATGGACCTCAGTTTGTTGTAAAAAAATTCCTATTAGCCCTTAGAAAAATTAAAAACTTGGGGCTAAAGCAGCATTTTAGTGGTAAAAATGTAATTGTTTCTTTCTTCACTGCTCAGTGGTATAAAATTCTGTGAGGCACATGTAGTGTTAATATGATCACTGCACCACTAGATGAATTCATTGGGGAGTTTAGTATGTAAAATGAGTTCATGTATAGGGGGTTTCTGTTGTTCTGGCACCTCAGTGGCTCTGCCAATGTGACATGGCACCCTCAAACCATTCCAGCAAAATCTGAACTCCAATATGGCGCCTCTTCCTTTCTATGACTCAAAAGTAGTATTCTCCCACATATGGGGTATCAGCGTACTCAGGAGAAATTGCACAACAAATTGGATGTGGCAATTTTTCCTGTTACCCTTATGAAAATGCAAAATGTTGGGCCAAAATTACATTTATTTATTTTCAAGGCTCAACGTTATAAATTTCAACGTGCTCACCATGCATCTAAATACATTCCTTGAGTTGTCTAGTTTCCAAAATGCCGTAACTTGTGGGTGGTTTCCACTTTTCAGACAGGTGCTCTCCAAATGGGACATGACATCCGCTAATGATTTCAGGAAATTTTACATTCAAAAAGTCAAATGACGCTCCTTCCCTTCAGAGCACTGTCATGTGCTCAAACAGTAGTGTTCTCCCTCATATTCGGCGTACTCAGGAGAAATTGCACAACAAATTGTATGGTGCAATTTCTCGTGTTACCCTTATAAAAATGCAATATTTTGTGCTAAAAACATATTTGTGTGGAAATTTTTTTATTTTATATTTTCACGGCTCAACGTTATAAACTTCTGTAAAGCACCTGAGGATTCAATGTGCTCACCACTAGGGTTGAGCATTCCGATACCGCAAGTATCGGGTATCGGCCGATATTAGCTGTATCGGAATTCCGATTCCGATACTTTTGGGTATCGGAAAGTATCGCTCAACTCTACTCACCACACATCTAGATCAGCTCCTTGAAGGGTCTAGTTTCCAAAATGGTGTCACTTGTGGGGGATTTTCACTGTTTAGGCACAGAGGCTTTCCAAACGCGACATGGCGTCTGCCATTTGTTCTAGCAAATTTTGCATTCAAAAACTCAAATGGCGCTCCTTCCCTTCCGAGCTCTGTCGTGTGCCCAAACAGTGGTTTTCTCCCTCATATGGGGTATCGGCATGCTCAGGAGAAATTATACAACAAATTTTGGGGTCCATTTTTTCCTGTTACCCTGTCAAAATAGAAAAAATTGGAATTGAAGTAATTTTTTTGTGAAAAAAAGTTAAATGTTCATTTTTTTTCCACATTCCAAAAATTCCTGTGAAGCACCTGAAGGGTTAATAAGCTTCTTGAATATGTTTTTAGCATCTTGAGGGGTGCAGTTTTTAGAATGGTGTCACTTTTGAGTATCTTCTATCATATAGACCCCTCAAAGTGACTTCAAATTTGATGTGGCCCGTAAAAAAAATGGTTTTGTAAATTTTTTTGCAAAAATGAGAAATCGCTGGTCAAATTTTAACCCTTATAACTTCATAACAAAAAAGAATTTTGTTTCCAAAATTGTGCTGATGTAAAGTAGACATATGTGAAATGTTACTTTTTTTTTATTTTGTGTGACATATCTGTTAGGGTCTGCGGAACGCACCAAATATATGTTGTGGAGAGGTGCATTCGCAGCCCGGGGTCCACCGTGCAGGCGGAGCCTGCTGCTAGTAAAATGGCGCAAGAAGCGAACTCTGTTATCCCGCAGAGTCGCCAAAATAAATGCCGTAACGCGCTGTGGCAATATGTGCGAACTCTGTTAATCCAGAGCCGCTAGAAGGAGTGCCGCAGCGCTATATGGCGATGTGTGCGAACTCACTAAACACAACTGAGTCGCAAAATAAACACCCTAGGGCGCTGTCTAGCGTTGAAAGCGAACCCTGTTACATCACAGAGCCGCTGAGACAAACTTCTGTGTCCTGTCAGGCACCCAGGTACACAGTTAAGTGCTAAGCGAACATAGAACGTGATCATGCGCTAATGTCCTCGCGGGAGACACCCGCAATCTATGGCATCTGAACGCCAGACCCTGAATACGGCAATCAAACTCCTCACCGGTTATGCCGGTAATCTAGGGCATCTAGGACACCGACCCTGACCAGCTAGCATACCAAACTCCTCACCGATTAAGTCGGTATTCTAGGGGCTTATTTCAGCCGGGGCCCTAACCACACACACGCATGACCACACTGGCGCATAGCATATAAAGATTGATATTAGCGCATGGCGGCCCAGTCATGCTACCCTTTTATAGTAACAGCTACAGGACCTGCCAGAAACAAGGACCAATGAAACTTGTTCCAGAACTCCAGTAGTCACAGGACCTTCCTGGCGGAGCAATAGGAACTGCTGCAGTACCTGAGCATGTGACCCCTGACCTCCAATGAGATATCTCACTCTGGGCATGCTCAGAAGGGGAAAACAAGGACTTTGTCCTAAAGACGTCTGCTCGCTGCTAACCAGTACTGGCCACAATAGCAGAGCCTAGAGGAGCAGCAGTAATCCTCTGCACACTGCCAGACTGGGCGAGACGCTGGGACCGACGTCTAAGCTGAGCAGGCTCCACTGCGGACGGAGACGAATGGGGAACCGCAGCGGGACTGGTTCGAGACTCCCCCTGTGCAGAAGCGGGAACTTGAACCCTAACAATATTTCTGTGATTTAAGGGCATGAAAATTCAAATTTCAAAATTTTTCCCAAATTTCCGTTTTTTTTCACAAAAAATGCAAGTCATATCAAAGAATTGTTAGCACTATCATGAAGAACAATATGTCACAAAAATACATTCTAAGGATTACCAGGATCTGCTGAAGCGCTTCAGAGTTATTACCTCATAAAATGATAGTGGTCAGAATTGTAAAAATTGGCCTGGCCATTCACATGCAAACCACCTTCGGGGTTAAAGGAGTTAAAGGGCTCATACTCACTGGCTGGAAAAAAATCGGTCCGTTTTCTGCAGGAAAAAAATGGTACATTTGTTGTAAAAAGGCATGCGATTTTGATGCGATTTTAAATCGCACCATGCGTTTTCCATGCGATTTACATGCGATTTTTATGCGATTTTTTTCCAAGACATAACCACAAATTAAGGTTAAACCACTTGTCTGACACCTATATAAAGCTATTTATCTACATATGGCATTGATTCATTTGGTTTTTGTCCTGTTTGTTTTGCTTTTCCAAACAAACATGGCAGCAACTTTTTGGAACATACAAGTTTACAGCTCTATTTTGCATAAAAAATAGCAAAAAAAACGGATGGTGCGTTTTCTGTGCGTTTTCTGTGCGTTTTTTAATCGCACCCATTGTCTTGCATTGGCGATTTTCATCCCAAAATCGCATCAAATCGCAGCATGCTGCGATTTTTTTCTCACAACAATATCTGATGAGAAAAAAATCGCAAATGAGAACTCACCCATTGACTAACATTGGTCAGATTTGCATCCGATTTTTTATCGTCTGATTTTCATCCGTTTTTGGCGCCAGTGAGTATGAGGCCAAAGGGCGAGTGTCAGCATTTAGCATTCCAGGTCCAAAGGCTTAATTTTTTTTTATGCAGATCCATAAAAGGACACTGCTGCGACTACACTTCACAAAACAGCACACCGCTGCCTCCAATTTTCAGGGAGGTCCCAAAGATATACCACCACTTGCCAACAATGGTCAGGACAATCACACAATTGATTGACGATTGATGGAGAATGGTTCCTTTTGCTACTAGGCAGGTTATTGAGTACTTCCTAGTGAAAGTAGAATGTATAGTATATACGATTCCAACACATGGATATATACATATATATAGTACAGACCAAAAGTTTGGACACACCTTCTCATTCAAAGATTTTTCTGTATTTTCATGACTATGAAAATTGTACATTCACACTGAAGGCATGAAAACTATGAATTAACACATGTGGAATTATATACTTAATAAAAAAGTATGAAACAACAGAAAATATGTCTTATATTCTAGGTTCTTCAAAGTAGCCACCTTTTGCTTTCATTACTGCTTTTTGCACACTCTTGGAATTCTCTTGATGAGCTTCAAGAGGTAGTCGCTGTAAATGGCTTTCACTTCACAGGTGTGCCCTGTCAGGTTTAATAAGTGTGATTTCTTGCCTTAAAAATTGGGTTGGGACCATCAGTTGTGTTGTGCAGAAGTCTGGTGGATACACAGCTGATAGTCCAACTGAATAGACTGTTAGAATGTGTATTATGGCAAGAAAAAAGCAGCTAAGTAAAGAAAAACGAGTGGCCATCATTACTTTAAGAAATGAAGGTCAGTCAGTCCAAAAAATTGAGAAAACTTTGAAAGTGTCCCCAAGTGCAGTTGCAAAAACCATCAAGCACTACAAAGAAACTGGCTCACATGAGGACCGCCCCAAGAAAGGAAGACCAAGAGTCACCTCTGCTTCTGAGGATAAGTTTATCCGAGTCACCAGCCTCAGAAATCGCAGGTTTACAGCAGCTCAGATTAGAGACCAGGTCAATGCCACACAGAGTTCTAGCAGCAGACACATCTCTACAACAACTGTTAAGAGGAGACTTTGTGCAGCAGGCCTTCAAGTTAAAATAGCTGCTAGGAAACCACTGCTAAGGACAGGCAACAAGCAGAAGAGACTTGTTTGGGCTAAAGAACACAAGGAATGGACATTAGACCAGTGGAAATCTGTGCTTTGGTCTGATGAGTCCAAATTTGAGATCTTTGGTTCCAACCACCGTGTCTTTGTGTGATGCAGAAAAGGTGAACGGATGGACTCTACTGTACATGCCTGATTCCCACCGTGAAGCATGGAGAAGGAGGTGTGATGGTGTGGAGGTGCTTTGCTGGTGACACTGTTGGGGATTTATTCAAAATTGAAGGCATACTGAACCAGCATGGCTACCAGAGCATCTTGCAGAGGCATGCTGTTCCATCCGGTTTGCGTTTAGTTTGACCATCATTTATTTTTCAACAGGAAAATGACCCCAAACACACCTCCAGGCTGTGTAAGGGCTAATTGACCAAGAAGGAGAGTGATGGGGTGCTATGCCAGATGATTTCGCCTCCACAGTCACCAGACCTGAACCCAATCGAGATGGTTTGGTGTGAGCTGGACCGCAGAGTCAAGGCAAAAGGGCCAACAAGTGCTAAGCCTCTCTGGGAACTTCAAGACTGTTGGAAGACCATTTCCGGTAACTACCTCTTGAAGCTCATCAAGAGAATGCCAAGATTGTGCAAAGCAGTAATCAAAGCAAAAGGTGGCTACTTTGAAGAACCTAGAATATAAGACATATTTTCAGTTGTTTCATACTTTTTTGTTAAGTATATAATTCCATATACGGCAGCACGGTGCTCAGTGGATAGCACTACAGCCTTGCAGTGCTGGAGTCCTAGGTTCGAATCCCACCAAGGACAACATCTGCAAGGAGTTTGTATGTTCTCCCCGTGTTTGCGTGGGTTTCCTCCGGGTTCTCCAGTTTCCTCCCACATTCCAAAAACATACAGATAGGGAATCAAGATTGTGAGCTCCTTCGGGGACAGTGACGATAATGTGTGCAAACTGTAAAGCACTGCGGAATATGTTAGCGCTATATAAAAATAAAGATTATTATTATTATATGTGTTAATTCATAGTTTTGATGCCTTCAGTGTGAAAGTACAATTTTCATAGTCATGAAAATACAGAAAAATCTTTGAATGAGAATATGTGTCCAAAATTTTGGTCTGTACTGTGTATATATATATATATCTCTGGTCAGTTTTCTACTTGTTTGAGATGAAAGTTTAGAGGGACGGCCGGGTCTTGCTAGATTTGCAGTGGTATGATACTCCTTCCATTTCAATATGATCGCTTGCACAGTGCTCCTTGGGATGTTTAAACTAGAACTACTGGTATAGTCATTTTGACTACTTGCACTAGTAGTAGTTCTAGTCGGGGTCACGAGTCCAGTAGTTCTAGTGTTAAAGTGTTGGGAATCATTTTGTATCCAAATCCAGCTCTAAACTTCTCCACAACAGTATCACGGACCTGCCTGTTGTGTTCCTTGGTCTTCATGATGCTCTCTCTGCTTCAAACAGAACCCAGAGACTATCACAGAGCAGGTGCATTTATACGGAGACTTGATTACACACAGGTGGATTATATTAATCATCATTAGTCATTTAGGACATTGGATCATTCAGAGATCCACAATGAACTTCTGCAGTGAGTTTGCTGCACTGAAAGTAAAGGGGCCTAATAATTTTGCATGCCCCACTTTTCAGTTTTTGTATTTCCACAAAAATTTAAAATAACCAATAAATTTCGTTTAACTTCACAATTGTGTCCCACTTGTTGTTGATTCTTTACCAAAAATTTACATTTGGTATCTTTATGTTTGAAGCATGATATGTGGGAAAAGGTTGAAAAGTTCCAGAGAGCCAAATACTTTCGAAAGGCACTGTTTGTCTCCCACACCAATAGGATATACATCGGTCACAAAAAAATCAATATTCATGTCTAGCATGTCTAGCATCCGGCACCAAAGCATCTGACATAATGGGCCATGCGTTTGAAGACAGGAAAGACTTATTTACAGAGGGGCAACAAAATATCACCATACAAGACTGATTTTTATTATTCCCATTGACCACTCAGCGGTAGGTGGGTACATCACAGCTGGGGGGATCATAAAGCACAGGGGTGGCATGCAGTGTTTGCTCTTTTAACATATACAATTTATAGTGTAGCCATGTTTCTATGCTTAATTTCATGGTGACACCATTTTCTCATCTTTGTGATGTCTTATAATTTTGAAGACATTAGTTCCAATAACACTTATATTGGTCTCATCACTTCAGAATATAGAGTCCCTGTAGTCTTCATATTTTTCAGTGTGGTCCCTGGCAAATTGCAGATGGACTTTTTTGTGCATGGTCTTTAGGAGAGGATTCTTTCATGGAAGAAACCAATGCATGCCATTCCTCTGCAGTGTACGCTGTATTGTGTTACTGAAATCACTCACCCAGTTTAGTTTTCTACTTCTTTAGCTAATGTAAGTGAACTACAGTGGGTATGGAAAGTATTCAAACCCCTTTATATTTTTCACTCTTTCTTTCATTGCAGCCATTTGGTAAATTCAAAAAAGTTCATTTTTTACTCATTAATGTACACTCTACACCCCATCTTGACTGGAAAAAAACCAGAAATGTTGAAATTTTTGCAAATTCATTAAAAAAACCTGAAATATCACATGGTCATAAGTATTCAGACCCTTTGCTCAGTATTGATTAGAAGCATCCTTTTGACCTAGTACAGTCATGAGTCTTCTTGGAAATTATGCAACAAGTTTTACACACCTGGATTTGGGGATCCTCTGCCATTCTTCCATGTAGATCCTCTCCAGTTCCGTCAGGTTGGATGGTGAACGTTGGTGGACAGCCATTTTCAGGTCTCTCCAGAGATGCTCAATTGGGTTTAGGTCAGGGCTCTGGCTGGGCCAGTCAAGAATGATCACAGAATTGTTCTGAAGCCACTCCTTTGTTATTTTAGCTGTGTGCTTAGGGTCATTGTCTTCTTGGAAGGTGAACCTTCCGCCAAATCTGAGGTCCAGAGCACTCTGGAAGAGGTTTTTTTCCAGGATATCTCTGTACTTGGCTGCATTCATGTTTCCTTCAATAGCAACCAGTCATCCTGTCCCTGTAGCTGAAAAACACCTCCATTGCATGATGCTGCCACCACCATGTTTCACTGTTGAGATTGTATTGGGCAGGTGATGAGCAGTTTTTCTCCACACTGTGAGCTGTGAGGTCTTATATAGACAGGTGTGTGCCTTTACAGATCAAGTCCTATCAGTTTAATTGAACACAGCTGGACTCCAATGAAGGAGTAGAACCATCTCAAGGAGTATCACAAGGAAATGGACAGCATGTGACTTAAATATCACATGTCTGAGCAAAGGATCTGAATACTTATTATAATAAATTTGCAAAAATTTCTACACTTCTGTTTTTTTCAGTCAAGATGGGGTGCAGAGTGTACATTAATGAGAAAAAAAATGAAGTTTTTTGAATTTACCAAATGGCTGCAATGAAACAAAGAGTGAAAATTTAAAGGGGTCTGAATACTTTCCGTACCCACTGTAACTGTAGAAACTAAGAGCAATCAATTGCTTATCAACTGGCTAACTTTGTACCATAACTTTTTTGTAGGAACACTAAGTTGACTTTCTCCAGGATTTGCACACACATGCTGAATCTTTATTTTAGCACAACTTGTAAATATTTATTGGTATGTTTTTTCATGTTTATTGCACACCATAATATACTGTATTTCTTTATTATAATATATACTGCTGCATAATAATACATTGTGATTTGTGTCAATATTACGCTGACTGTACACTTTATGTGCCCTAACAGCCAGCTTAGTGCACAGATTGCCCTCGAGTCACATTTAGACAGACTGCACAAGATTCTCCCAGTAATCTAGTTGAAAGGGGATTACCCTTTAATCAAAGTATTTAATGGCTGTATACTGGCCTGTAAAGCAGGAACTTGACTGTTATTTGATGACTGAGCACTTGCTTCAGGGTTGTAAAAGCAAAGCAATGGGCAAGAGTGTTGTAAAGCAACACAATCTAGAATAAAGACACTTAACAACCGCAAAAAAAATGGCATTCTGGTGGTTGTTAAGGAGTTAATCATTTAAGTTAACATATACATTTAAGATCACATGAATGACATTTATGCACTTTAAAATAATTTAAGTTTGTAGTTGTAAAATCAATGAACCAAACATTTTGCAAGTGACATCCAGAAACATAATGAGAATTTGTAGCCTAATGAGGCCAGAATTGATGGCTTGTTACTAGTGGTCTAAAGAAAATGCTGCAAATCACAGGCTTTATAGAATAGCTGGATCAGATAATTGTATTGCCTACTAACAATGGACATATACTATGGGTCAGTGTATGCTTACATGAAGCTGGCCTCAAATTAGTTAATAACATGTAAATTGTAAATTAAAGAGGTTTATTCAATGTTATGTATTAGACACAGCACAATACATATATGCACATTAAAAAGCTACATTTCCCTGATGTAATCCTACATGGAAAAACATTTTTACCAAATAGATTAACAATTACGAAGAGCCCACAAAGAAAGATTTTGCAGCAGTAATGATGACAATGTGCTCAGTAAAAGATGATAGATATTGCTAAAAGATTGTAAGTGTATATTAAAGAAGCACTCATAGAAAATCTTGTATTCTGTTAAAACATGTTGTTGTTCATGTTGTCTTGCTACCCAGCTTATATTTCCCTTTTCTTTGTGCTATGTGAAACAGGAAGTCTCTTTTCCTTGCATTTCATTCCCCTTTTTAACTCCTGACCCAGCTGCTCCATCCTCCCCTGCCATTGACTTATGACTCATACAGGGAAAATTGACTTCCTGCTTGTAATGCCTCGGTTGTGGGGATTTTGGTGACCTGTTTCGGTTTGCCCTGGCACATTCTGAGTGAGTTTTTACATGTTCATCCTTCTCTGCACTTCCTTGCTGGCTATACCTGTTGGTGGATGTGTGTTCAGGAGTTACAGACCTTCAGCTAAGGGGTTTACCTTATTTGGTAAACTACAGTTGTATTCCTGCAGAGAGTCTGTTTGCTTACCTTCATAGCATATTTTCCTTTTACCACTGTTAGGTTTCTGGGAGGATACTTGTTCCTTTTATTTTGGTTCTCCTTAATTTTCGCTTTCTAACCTAAATAAACCTGCAATATTTTCTCACCCTAAGTTTTCATATCTCTCTTCTCACTTTGCTCTCCCCTTGCTGGCAGTGTGTTGCAGCCTCCCCTTTGGTTTCTCAGGAGGTACAAGAAACCCCTTGATGGCCTTTTAGGGAGTTAGAACCAAGGTGGTGTTTTTAATTTTGCGGCTAGGGACTTTCTAGCCTGCACAGGAAACAGTTTGGTGTAGGTGTGGCATCTCGGTTGAATTTCCCTCTATCCTTCACCCTGGTGTGAGTGTGTACACTTTTCGAACATTACAGCCAGGCCAATAGTGCATTCTGAGGTGTCAGTGTTGTGAACACTCTGAATCTGACTTCTGAGTTGAGGCTCCTCCTGGTGGCTGCTTATAGTAATGAAGCTGCTTTGGCTAACAGAAGTTCATCACCTGGGGGGCGATGACTGGCAATCAGGTGTTTCTGACTGGGCAGATATAAGTGAGCAACCTTCCCATGATCCTTGCCGGTGATTTGTTGCTTCCTGGTCCCTTTTGGAAGTCAGCTTGCTTCCTGCTCTATCCTGCAACTTTCAGATAAGTTTTACTGTTTATTTCTGTGGCATTTGTTTTTGTCTATCTTAGTTTTCGGCCCTTCTAGAGTTAGGACAGCCAGGTTCCCCTGCGGGGGACTGCGCTGGACTCTGTTTCTCATTTGCCACTGTTTTTGTATTTTCAGTTCCCTGTTATTTCGGTATCTGCTGATTTGCTACCAGTTCACACCAGAGTGCTGATCTAGCGGGGGAGAGATCGTGTGGTCTCAGTATTTTTGTATATCAGACGTGTTGGAGTTTTTCTTACAGTTTTTGCTGGATTGCAGACCGCATTCTTTCCTGTCCTGTTCTATCTAGACAGTTTGGGCCCAAGCATTTGTTTGCTCTATTTTCTGCCTGTGTTTGTATTTCATCTTGTCTCACCACCAATATATGTTTGGGGGCTACCTATTCCTTTGGGGGCTCTACTCCAGGGCAGTTAGCTTTCCACTTTCTCTCTGTAGGCTTAGCTAACTCTCCGGCTGTGTTGAGGTGTCTAGGGCATCGTAGGCACGTCCCACGGCTGCTTCTAGTTGTGCTGTCAGTTTAGGGGTCTGCTATCTGCTAATTACCAACTTCTCTGGGAATCTGGTTGCCTGGTCTATTTTTGCTGCTGTCCTCCTCGGCTACCAAATCATAACAGAATCACTGGCCAGACTGTAAATTCTATGGTACTCAAAAGAAGGAAAGAATAGTAAAAAAAAAAAAGTTGTCAGAATTTTTTATATATTTTTTCCTTTTTTTCTTTGGGGGCCATAGGAGGATTTTTTCTTCAATGGAGATTAGGCAGTTGTCTGATCGTGTTGAGCAGCTCACTGCTGAAGTTCGGGGAATTTCTGTCTATCTCACTCAGTCGTCTGCTGTGGAACCTAGGATTCCTATTCCTGATTTATTTTCTGGGGATCGGTCTAAATTTGTGAACTTCAAGAATTATTGTAAATTGTTTTTTACCTTGAAATCTAAGTCCTAGGGGAACGCAGCGCAGCAGGTTAAAATTGTCATCTCCCTGTTGCGCGGCGACCCTCAGGACTGGGCCTTTTTCCCGACACCTGGGGATTCTGTTTTAGCTAATGTTGATGCGCTTTTTCAGGCTCTGGGGTTGTTGTATAATGAACCTAATGTTATTGATCAAGCTGAGAAAACCTTGTTGGCATTGAACCAGGGTCAGGAAGCGGCAGAGTTATATTATCAGAAATTCCAAAAGTGGGCAGTCCTTACTAAATGGAACGATGATGCCCTAGCCGCTCTTTTTCGGAAGAGTCTGGCAGAAAGCGTAAAAGATGTTATGGTGGGATTTCCTGTCCCCTCTGGTCTCAACGACTCTATGTCATTAGCCATTCAAATTGACAGACGTTTACGTGAATGTAGAAATATGCGAGAGGTGGTGATATCTTTCGAACAAACCTCTGAGCCCATGCAGTGTGATGGGGTTGTGTCTGGGGCTCAGCGTCGAGTATTTCGAAAGCGTAATAAGTTGTGCTTCTATTGTGGGGACGCTTTTCATACTATTTCCGTCTGCCCCAGGTGGGGAAGACGTTTTGCGCGCTCATTTGTTTTGGGCAATGTACAGTTTAAATTTCTCTTGACTGTTACCTTGATCTGCTCCTTATCCTCATTTTCTGCTCAGGGTTTTGTCGATTCAGGAGCAGCCCTGAACCTGATGGATTTTGACTTTGCCAAACATTGTGGTTTTCCCATGGTACCCCTGCAGACTCCTGTTCATTTGCTGGGTATTGATTCTACCCCTTTGGCGGAGAAAAAACCCAAGTTTTGGACCCAGGTGACAATGCGGGTAGTCCCGGACCACCAAGAGAATTGCAAATTTTTGGTGTTACATAATTTACATGACATTATTGTACTGGGCTTTCCTTGGTTGCAGACCCATAATCCTGTTTTGGATTGGAAGTCTGTGTCTGTGGTCAGTTGCGGGTGTCAATGTGTTTGTGGTGACACTCCTGTTTTTTGTACCTCTCCCCAGTCTTAGGATATCCCCGACTATTTGGCTGATTTTTCTGATGTGTTTAGTGAGAGTAAGTCTGGGTCCTTGCCTCCTCACATGAGTTATGGTTGCGCGATCAAGTTAGTGCCCGGTTGTAAATTTCCCAAGGGTCAGCTCTTCAATTTTTCTGTTTCTGATCATGATGCTATGCGATCTTATATCAAAGACTCATTGGAGAAGGGCCATATCAGACCGTCCTCTTCACCTTTAGGTGCCGACTTTTTCTTTGTGGCCAAGAAGGATGGCTCATTGAGGCCATGTATTGACTATCGTCTCCTTAATAAAATCACTGTTAAATATCAGTATCCGGTACCCCTGATTTCTGATTTATTCTCCAGAGTGAAAGGTGCTAGTTGGTTTACCAAACTTGACCTTAGGGGGGCGTATAATCATGTTCGCATTAAGCACGGTGATGAATGGAAGACGGCGTTTAATACCCCTGAGGGGCATTTTGAGTACCTAGTAATGCCTTTTGTGCTCACTAATGCCCCTTCCGTCTTCCAATCTTTCATGAACGATATTTTCCGGGATTTTGTGGGTAAGTTTCGGATCGTTTAATTGGACGATATTTTGATTTTTTCCAATGAATGGGATTCTTATGTGGAACATGTTCGGACGGTATTCTGGATTTTGAGAAAAAATGCTTTGTATGTTAAGGGATCAAAATGTCTCTTTGGCGTACACAAGACTTCGTTTTTGGGATTAATTTTGTCTCTGTCCGCTTTTGAAATGGACCAGGTCCAGGTTCAGGTCAATTGTAATTGGGTTCAGCCCACTTCCTTGAAGGCTGTTCAGAGATTTTTGGGTTTT
>VIAB01010287.1:69020-79536 GCA_009801035.1 Oophaga pumilio | reverse complement strand
ATGAAAATACAGAAAAATCTTTGAATGAAAAGGCGTGTCCAAACTTTTGGTCTGTACTGTATATATAGTATTAGCCTTAACATAGCCCCTGTATAAAGTGTGAGCCCCCACATAACCCTCATACACAGTATGAGCCTGTAAATAACATTCTAAATGTAGTCTGAGCCCCCACATAGCCATACTGTATATGTGCAAACATCCCATATACATATGAAAAAAAAACCCCACATACTCACCTCGCTCCCACTGCTCTGCTCCTGTCTCCAGTGCACTGACTCTCCGCACAGCAGATGCGATGTAGTGAGGTCGTTGTGTTTGCTGGCTCAGTCGCACACGCTGATTGGTGGATGAAGGAACCAGGGGGCCCATCCTCCACCAATGTAGTCACCGCTGTCTGCATCCTGAGGATATGAATAGCATTGATAGCGGGTGGCGGCGGACAAATGGCGGGCAATCGAGGGCATGGTGCGGCCCATGGGCCACTGTTTCAGCCCTCCGGCTGTCTCGGTCTGCGGGCCAGACTGGAACAGCCAGAGGGCCAGGTGTGGCCAATGGGATGCAGCTTGCTCAGCTCTACTCTATCCTATTGATAAGGTATAACTTGAAAACTTGGTATAAGCCCTTTAGGATGGAAGCAATACGCTTGTACAAAGCCATATTTTCTGTTCATATCTGTTCGGAGACTCTCAAAACTAAACAAAAATGCCAAAGTAACTATTTAGTCAGATAAAGGGATGAACGCCATAAAAAAAAAACAGCAGACCACTTCAAAGTCGGTGAGGTCTGTCTTCCTCGGATTAGGCACCTTCTTAGAAAAAAAATAAAGTTTCTCATCCTTCCTGTAAAAATTTCACTTCATTCCTGTAAACAAAAAAAATTGTATGTAAATCGCTTCCAAACTTGTTTTTCCCCAGGCTTTAGTATGAGAAGTCTAAAATCTCAAAATTCTGACATCTGAATGAATCTTCAAGGTTCGAGTTCCTCAGAGGTTAGTGCAAATCAGTCCGACTGAAAAGCAAGGTCTGGCCACAAGTCTCCTGACTTGAGCATCACATCACTTTGGAGATTTGTGGCCAGTCCGTGTATTGCGGTCCGTGTTTGAACCCATTTGCACGGCCCTCTGATGCAGCTCTTACAGTTCCATCAAAGTGGATGGGATTTATAAAAATCTCATGCCTACTGTGCTTTTTTTTTTACCCTGCGTAAATTGATCTGCGGTTTGTGTTTGAAATCCGCAACGTTATTTTCTCTTGTGGATACGCTGAATTTTACATGTAGATTTTCTTCATAAAATTGTACTGAGATGCGGAAAGTCTGCAGGTAAAAAATGTATGTGCGTTTTTAGTGTGTTCTGCAGCGGGAATGCACTAAAAACTCATGTATAGAATCATAGAATGGTAGAGTTGGAAGGGACCTCCTGGGCCATCTGGTCCAACCCCCTGCTCAAAGCAGGATTCTCTAAATCATCCCAGACAGATGTCTGTCCAGCCTCTGTTTGAAGACTTCCATTGAAGGAGAACTCACCACCTCCCGTGGCAGCCTGTTCCACTCATTGATCACCCTGTCAAAAAGTTTTTTCTAATATCTAATCTGTGTCTCCTCCCATTCAGTTTCATCCCATTGCTTCTAGTCTTTCCTTGTGCAAATGAGAATAAAGATGATCCTTCTACAATGTGACAGCCCTTGAGATATTTGTAGACAGCTATTAAGTCTCCTCTCAGTCTTCTTTTTTGCAAGCTAAACATTCCCAAATCCTGCAACCGTTCCTCATAGGACATGGTTTGCAGACCGGTCACCATTCTGGTGGCTCTTCTCTGAACTTGCTCCAGTTTGTTGATGTATTTTTTAAAATGTGGTGCCCAAAACTGGACACAGTATTCCAGATGAGGTCTGACCAAAGAGGAGTAGAGGGCAATAATGACTTCACATGATCTAGACTGTATGCTTCTGTTGATACATCCTAGAATTGCATTTGCCTTTTTTGCTGCTGCATCACACTGTTGACTCATGTTCAGTCTGTGATCAATTAGTATACCCAAGTCTTTTTCACATGTGCTGTTACTTAGCCCTATTCCTCCCATTTTGTATATGCTTTTTTCATTTTTATTGCCCAGATGTAGTACTTTGCATTTTTCCCTGTTAAAATCCATTCTGTTAGTTGCTGCCCACTGCTCCAGATTATTCACATGTAATCCATATAACTGTATCAATAAAGATATTATCAAAGCCAAATACCAGGACGTATCAAAAATAAAGCGGCTTTATTTAAAACATGGCACACCAACAAGAGACAAAAACGTGATAAAAATGCAATGGAAAAAATATAAGTAACCTAATTTACCTAATAGGTGCAGAAATGTTGTACAAAATGGGAACGTAGCCTTAGGGCTCATGCAGACGTCTGTGGACCTCGGTCTGATCACGGACGGCAATGAATGGATTAGCAGCTGGTCTCCAGACTATAGCATGACAGCTTCACAGAAATATGTGAAGCTGCCATGCTCTGGTCGGGAGACCTGTGGCCAGTCCATGCATTGTCGTCCGTGATCAGACCAAAAACTACTAATGTCTGCATGCCTCATTAGCCTGCTGCAGTAGACCTTTCTAATAAACACAACATACACAGGAGGAGACAGGTGCTGAACCTTTCACTGCCATAATCTGTACCCTGAATCAGGGGCGGACATACACAAGGGCCCAGGCAGTCCTGGGCCCCCCCGCACCCGATGTATCACGTGACATCACATGATTCCCTTTTTATAGTTCATGTGATAGGTCATGTGATTAACACATATTGTTCCTATGTACAGTATGTTCCCTCACATAACCTCCTATATACAGTAAGTATGTGCCCTCACAAAGCCCCTATATAAAACATGTGTCCTACATAGCCCTTTATATACAATATGTGCCCTCACATAGCCCCAAATACACAGAATAAGTCCTCACATAGCCCTCTATAGACAAAATGAGCCCTCACATAGCCCCATATACAGCATGAGCTACCACATAACCTCCTTAGATACAGTATGAGGTCTCACATAGTCTTTATATATAGGGTGAGCCCCATATAGCTCCTGAGATACAATATGAGCCCTCCCATAGCCTCCATATATTGTATACACGACAAGCCCCCATATAGCCGCTATATGAGCCCCTAGATAGCTCCTTATATAGAGTGTAAGGTCTCACATAGCCTCTATATACAGTATGATCCCCACATCACTCCCTATATGCAGGATGAGCGCCCACATAGCTCCCTATATAGAGTATGAGGTCTCACATAGCCCCTATATACATGCACATATGCCAAAAACTTATTGAAAAAAAAAAACACAAAACATATACTTACTTCACTCCTATTTCCCCACTCTGGTCCCCGCTTTACTTCTTCTTATGCTAGCACGTACATGCTGGTGCAATGACTTCATTGCACCAACACATCACAGGATGATAGCTCCCCTGGAGCTGAGCTGCCGTTCTGTATTGTCGGTAGTGAAGTTCCAGGAAAGTTCAGATTGCCCTCTTTATAATCCGCCTATGGATATACCATTCACCCAACCTGTGCAGCTGCAAAGTGGCCCAAGAGGTAAGGATGCCCATTTCCACCTCCAAAGCAGGTAGAATTAAGCACTATCATGAGCAATTGGGCAGTAAAGGACACTTTACTTTTGCACAGGGGCTCTTTTTTTTGTCTGTGTCCGACAGTGACCCAAATGAATTTGTTCTGAAATCAATGCAGCTGAAGTCCTGAGAAAAGCAGGGGTTGGAAAGACATTTACGTGTCATTTTTTAAATCTTTTTTTACAGAAATTAAGACAAATCCCCTAGCAATCTGGCTGAAGGAATCCAGAACAGCGGCACTCATCATCCAAAAAAAAGCTATATTACAAAACACCGTTAAAAATGCATTACTTATGGGAACAAGATGGGCGCAAAGCCAACGGCCATTTTGCGCTGTATCTAGCTGACGCCAAGCTGTATAGACCTGTTGTAAAGTGCAAAACGGCTGTCGTCTTTGCGCCTCGCTTGTTCCTATGAGTAATGCATTTTAACCTGTGTTTTGTAATACAGTTTTTCTGGATGGTGAGTGCCACTGTTCTGGATTCTTTGGATTTCCCCTAACAAAAGTATTAGAAAAATGAAAGTTTAGTTAATTTCATTGTATAGCTCCTAGAATGGAGCAGAACAATGGAAGTAACAAATGCAGATGTAAATAGACACTAAGAGCTCATTCAGACTGGAGTGCAAATCGGGCCGCAACGTACGGACTGGCCAAGGGTCTCCGAACCTAAATGTGACGGCCTCATAGATATATAAGAAGCTGTCACGCTCGGGCCTGGAGGGCCGCGGCCTGTCCGTGTGATAGGAGCCCGCGCTCGGACCAATTGCCCCCGAAGCCTGAATGAGCCGTAAGGCCATATTCACACCTGTGTGATCATAATTACCAAATCCATTCCATGACTGATGGGAGGAAGTGGCACGAGACGCCTTTAATCTGATCCCCCGCTTCTGTACAGATTTTTCCCAGAATTTTGATCACTTCACACTTTCTGTTTGCATTCCTCAAGACGTTGCAAATACCGAGAAAAAAATGCAAAAAAATCAGCATTGTAAAACCCCAAGACCTGATTACAGATTACTGCTAGGTTCTGCTCTGCAGGAAATCCAGACAAATGAGACGAGCCCTTATTTCCCAGCCCTGACTGCCATTAATGGGGCTCCTTCACTTCTTAAGTTCACGGCAGAGAAGCTGAAGTTCAGGGGCGCGGAGGAGACGTCTTATCGGGCTGGGCGTGGCGGAGGCGTGGGCGGAGGAGAGGTGACAGAAGGAACAGGAAGACGTGGAGAGGTGCAGCGCAGGGTGGGAAGTGCTCGGCGCTGGGTGGGAAGTGCTCGGCGCTGGCGGCACCAGGATCCCGGACAGGGCGCTGCCAGGCAGAGCTGACACCTGGAGGAGCCATGGCAGCCGTCCTCTTCAGCTGATCCTGCTCATAGTCTGGAACTTGATGGAACTTTTGTCTGTGTATGGAATGAATAGGACTGTTTAGGAAAGTCTGACTGTGCCATTCCCACACAGCGTTATGTGAGAGGGCACTATTGATTGCATGGCATTGACAGTGGTTCTGGGAAAGGTCTGAGCCCTGGTCAGTTTTGGGGTAAGTGAGATCTCCCCTTATATTAGTGGAGAGGTTAGCACTGCCAGATTCATGGTGACCTCACTTTGTTGGCTTCCTTTTTATACTGTGTAACTTCTGGCAGAGTTGACCGTATGTGGTCCGCATTGAGCCCCCCGACCCATGGCAATGCTCCAAGCACTAGCTGTAATGTAAGTGTATGAATAGACTTGTGGTAAGTGACCCCTATAGGTAAGACCTCCTGGAGATCTGTTCTCTACCTGTACCTCCTCTAGATTAGGAGTGTGACTGGCACTCCGATCATGAAGAGGAGACGTGGGCTGGTATCAGCTTGGCAACCCCTGAGGAGAAGGAAGGGTCTTTGTCTGGTGGCCTCTGTTGCCTGTATTTTGTTCTTCGGATTCTTATTGTTGAGTAAAGATGCAGAAGACAGTAACACCCAGAACTCCAAGGGTGGAAAGGTTGAGGAGCAGCTTAGGGAAAGAGAAGTACCTGCCGAGCGTAATGACCTAGACTATGAGCAGCTGAAGAGGCCAGTGTATGAACGGCCACCATTGGACCCAAATGCCTTGGGAGAGTTTGGTCGTCCGGTGAGACTCAATCTTAGAGGGGAAGAAAAGAAGCTGGAAGAGGAGAGCATCAACAAACATCAGATAAACATCTACCTGAGTGACAAGATCTCACTACATCGTCGCCTAGAGGAGAGATGGAATCCAATGTAAGTCCAGACTAACCTCCGAAATGTTAGTGGCCTATCTATATCTCCATGATCATTTCCTTATTAGCAGTGTTGTAGACCTACATGGAATGTTTGGTCAGTTTATCATTCTTGATTCCTGAATTGGCTAGTAACTTCTCAGCCCTAATTCTTTTGCCAACCAAAGTTGTTGAAGTTAAAGGGGTTGTCCACTACTGTACAACCACTTCTTACAAGCTCCAGGTTGCTGCACAAAATAAAAAATGCAAACTTGCCTCGCGTGGCACCATTTGTACGGTTTTCCCACTGCGTTTCCCAGATATCTAAAGATGAGTGACTTATTGGGATGGGGCTGTGCAGTAGTGGCCAATCCCTCTAATGTACTACCAAAAACTCCTAAAATCTTAATGTGAGGGTTAAAAGCTCAGGTGTGAATGTAGTTTTGATTAAGTTTGGTTTAGGATTTGTCTGTTGATGTGAAAATGAAGCAGTCATTTATAAAACTGGTCTATAAAACAAAGTTCCTTCGAAGGTGAGCCTCTGCTGATAAGACGCCATTCACATCTGCATTAAAAGCTCATTTACTGATCTGGACAAATAGACCACACAGAATAGTGCAGCATGCTGTGCTATTTAATCTGGCAAAATCCTGGACACCATGATGGAAACTAGACAGACCCCACCATAGTACGTGAGGTCCATCTGCCACCACTGGTTTCCACCATACGTGGAGGCCCACACTTCCATCATTTCTGGAGTTCTGTACCTATAACAGAAACATAGAAGCACAATGAATGCAGTCTAAGGCATAATGGCATATCTGACACGTGTCCGCAGTCTGACAGATGCTGACTAGCCACTACTTGTCAAAACAGGAACCTCACTTTGAAGCCAATGCCCAGCTAACGTGACTAATATGGCACTGAGAAATAAAGAATAGTGTGGGTTAAAAGGAATCTGTCTCTTGAGAATGCTGTAAAATCTATGGAAGCATATTAAAAAGCAGGAGAAGCCGAACAGATAGATTTATAGTTTTGTGGACAAAGATTCAGCACAAGAGCACTTTCACATGTCTGGTTTTGTTTCCTCCGTGTTCTATCTGTGTTTTCCACGGATAGATCGCATACCCTGTGTAATCTACTGGGCATGTACACTTATCCATTTCATTGCAGGCAAAGGCCTTGATTCATCAAAGTGATTATTCTGGTGGAAATCACTTTGAAAAGCAGCAACAATTTTGGTCAACGCTGAGTTACGCAAACATTTTGCACGCCAGTTTCGCCCAGCTCCATCAAAATGAATGAAGCTGTGGCAAAATGGGGCATGATGCTTCACTTGTCTAAAACCTGATGAGCTGTGGTGTACCTTGTGCCAGAAATCTTACTCCAGTCCCCGACTGCAAAACTCCCGGTGGTGAAGCCTCCGCAGGGTAACGACCACGGCCATTTTCCTGAAGCTGCTCTGTTTGGGGAAACTCTGGCCGCATCAGTGTCTGAAGGACGCCATTTGCCCATACACCATTAGTGAAAACCAAGCTAAAAACTGTCACAGCAAATACTCATGAAAATCAGATCCGAAACCCTGCTGAAAATTGTTATAAAGAGCCCTCCTGACAGACGTATCTTAGTAATTACTTGGCATTGTGCCTTTACTCTCTAACTTCTAGAAATTTCTGACAAAGCGGACAACCTGTTGTCACCAGGTCACAGTATACTGTAGGTCACCAGTTGCTGACACGATCTGGTCAGTGCTGGCCTTGTCACCTGCTTTGACAAGAGAAATTGAAACACCAGTTGTAAATTAATTAACGTATTCAGTAGGTGTAAGGGGGCGACCGTCTATGCGATGCTCAGCATTACACAACCTCAACCAACATATATTTGCTGGTCAGCGGTTGTGTAATAGCCGGCTTCCATAGTCCGACCACTTTTCAGACGCATGCTGCACAATATGTAATAGGTCATTCAGTGTGCATAGACTGCCACAAATCTCGGTAGCATGAATCCTGTTTACACAGGACAATGTGCTGCCGAGAACAATAATCTTCCATGCAAAGACTTTAGATTTCATGGTTTACTTTAAAATGAGCTTTCCTGGGAACTCGCATTTACATAATCTTTTAAATGGACCTCAACATTTCAGTAGAGACTTCTGAGATAGATTCTCCAGAATATTTTTCCCCCCGAAGAATACAAGTATTTACGCCGTGACAGGTGAGATACAGGTTACTCCAGCCAGCTCACTTTTACCCTTAGTACAGTCACGGTGTGAGAGTTGATGACCCAAATATTCTGTGACAGACTGGTTGCATTCAGTTCATAGATGGATTGGTACTGTGCCGGCAGTGAAGTAGTGGACACGCGACATTGTTACTATTATTTCATTACTGATGATATTTAGATGTTACTAAAGCTGTATTCTGTATGTAGAATGATGTATAGGTTTGTCGATGTTCTCAACCAGTGTCTGATTATTCAGAATAGATAGTTTAAAGTTGTCGCTTTTTATTTCATGTTGTGGAACCATATTTACTTCTTATCTTCCATATGTGCCAGCACAGGAGACTGGTGATAGTGTGAGAAACATAACATCTGCTTTAGTGATGAGCGAGTAGCATTGTTGCTCGGGTCTCCCCGAGCATGCTCAGGTGATCTCCGAGTATTTTGGCGTGCTCGGAGATTTAGTTCTCGTCGTCTCAGCTGCATGATTTGCGACTTGTAGACAGGCTTAATACATGTGGGAATTCCCTAATAAACAGGCATTCCACACATGTATTCAAGCTGTCTAGCAGTCGCAAATCATGCAACTGAGACAACGAAAACTAAATCTCCGAGCACTCCAAAACACTCGGAGATCACCCGAGAGTGCTCAGGGAGACCCGAGCAACAATGCTTCTCGCTCATCACTAATCTATCCAGTTAAATGACTTAATTTAAGTTTAATCTTCAGGAATTGGAAACACAAAGCTAAACTTATTTTGCATTTAAAAGGAACCTGTCACCTTGGAAAGTGCTTTTTACCTGTAGGGTTAAACTTCAGGTAGCTAGCCTTAAGCCCCCGTCACACACAGCGATTTCGCTAGCGAGATCGCTGTTGAGTCACTAGTTTTGTGACGCAACAGCGATCTCCCCAGCGATATCGCTTTGTGTGACATTCAGCGACGATCAGCCCCCCTGCTGGCGACACACCAGCGATCCTGACAAGTGCATATATGTTGTCGGGATCGCTGGTGTGTCGCTATGTGTGACGGGGCCCTTACAGTGCGGCCTGGCCAACTTTCTCAAAGTGTGGCTGCCAGGAGCAAATTAACTTACGGTATTTTCTCCCAGTAGCCGCTGGCTTTCAGTCATGGTATATCATACATCATACTTGGTATGTACAAACTAATTTAATATTTACTGAAAACTTGACTTGCATTTTAATCATACAAACTGATTTTAGACAGCGTTGGCTCTCGCCAGCAGAGTCCTGTCAATCAAAACAAGGGATTGGCTCTATTAGGGAAGTAGAAGGGCGTAATGGTGCCCCAAAGGGCATAGGCCACACCAAGGCTGAACCAAAACGCCCTAATTTTCATATTAGCTAAAAGTAGATTTTTCATCAATATTAAGTTAAACTGTATATTCCTGGGATGATTTCTATAGGGGCTACATCCCATATATAAATGCTTCGGCAGTTTAATGGGCATTTTGGGAGTGACAGAGTTGCTTTTTGGATCTATTTACATGTGGTGAATATACTGCAGAATTTTCCATTCTGATTTACGAAATGAAATCCATAGTAGTTGCAAAGTTGATGATACAATTTATCAAATCTCATGCAAACAGTGCAGAACAAATCTGCAGCTTACTTGACCTACGGTGTGAATTTTAAATATGCAGTATGCCGATTTACTATGCATGTATACATATTAGTCCATAAAACCTTCATAACTAAGGTCACGCTCCAATATCGTAATACATAAACAAACCCTCCACAATGAAGGAAGGGAAAGGAATGTGTATAATATTCAATATCTTTATTTATCCTTCATATTAATACCACATAATAAAAGGATGCCTCATGTCAGAACAGGCAAAAAACTTAGATAACCACTTATTGTGATATGTAAAAATGCCCAAATCTAAATGGTTTCATAACTTGCTGGCTGTTGCTGAAATAGCGGATATTTCATCATATTTTTTCATCATATATACCTATTACCAGTAGATGGATATATCAATAATTAATGATTCACATAAATAAAGTGCCCTATTGCATGTAAACTCAATTGCAGCCCAAGTTAGCAGCATGGAAGAAACCAGATGAAAAAAAGGGTGCATGAAAAGTTTTTTTTACTTTAGTGGAAAGCCGAAGTTGCCCTGTCTCCCACCCCAACGCGCGTTTCGACGTTATCTTCTTCCGAGGACGTCACGCCCATGCTGCTAACTTGGGCTGCAATTGAGTTTACATGCAATAAGGCACTTTCTAGGATTATTTTATAATGGTTTTTGTTTACATCTATTTCGATACCTCCTCGTACATACCTGTTCGTTGCACTAGGGCACTTTATTTGTGAATCATTAATTAATGATATATCCATCTACTGGTAATGGGTATATATAGGTGGTTTTTCAAAAATATACGGTATGATTAAATGTCCGCTATTTCAGCAACAGCCAGCAAGTTATGAAACCATTTA
>VIAB01010287.1:41674-52405 GCA_009801035.1 Oophaga pumilio | reverse complement strand
CTGAAAATCTCGGCTTATATTCGAGTATATACGGTATATTTATTCTGCAGCATTTGCACTATGCACTTTATATTTTCTTGCTGCTATTTTTGATTATAGATTAGTGCAACATATGTTTATCATTAATTTTGAAAATATATTTTTCATGGATACAGTTGTGTAATATATGAGGATTTTTCTGATGATAGTATTTGGCCCTATGCACTTTAAATTTTGTTATTGTTAATATATCTCATATATGAATTGTTTTTTGGAGGATATTGTTACAGTTGATATTACCATCGCCGGCTTTTTCTGTACCCGGCTTTTTCTTCCCTGATGAGGATTACTTGTTTGGTGAGTTTATGGTTTTAATGTCATGAATAAAATTATTATTTTTATCCAGTTTTTGCCTCTGTATCCCTATTTATTTAATGGGGATTTTGTTCATAAACTGAAAATTTTGCAGTGGTCTCTTTTTTTTTTTGCCAGTGATTCCAGTGGTGATAGGAGCACTCGGAGCAGTGACCCCTAAGTTGGAAGAATGGCTACAACAGATCCTAGGAGCAACATCTGAGCTCTCTGTCCAGAAAAGCACAATGCTGGGAACAACTGAGTTCCTGCGCAGAACCCTCAAACTCCCAGGCCTCTGGTAGAGGACCCGAGAATGAGGATGAACACAAAAAAGACCACCCCCAGTGGGGGTGAGAAGGAAGGTTTTTTTATATGTATATTATAAATTTCCATTATGTAAACTAGGGGGCAGGTCACTGAGGAATCAGTGACCTGTCAGAAGCCACATTGGTGAATACCTAATCAGAGCACCACATAAAGACACCCTCCCCCTCAAAGGCCTGCCCCGGAGAATGAGCATATCATTAACTCAAAACTGAAAATAGAGAATAAACAGCCACAAGCCGGATTTTGTCAACCAAGGTATCATTTTAATCAGTATAACGGCACCAACCTGACAGTGTCTGTAGGTTACTGAGCACAATCCTGCTCACAGGTTCCCTTTTAAAGGATCCACTAGATAAAAGAGCAGATCCTTCCTTAAGGGATCCTGGGAAGCGTCAGGGGGGCAGTCTAAGACCTGCTATAGCAGCGAAATGCACTGCTAGGTTATTGATGATTTGGTTAGACCAATTAGCGAAGCAGCTCCGGGATAGGGTATCTAGGGATAAAATTCTAGATCCCATTCCCTTAATGTGGGGGCTGCGGCTTTCCTGGCTGATTCAGTTAGACTGACGGCCAGATCCGCAGCCTTCTCCAATGCAGCCCGTAGAGCCCTCTGGCTTAAGTATTGGCATGGGAACGTCAAAACAAAATTAAAATTGTGTTCCATTCTCTGTGAAGGTGAATTATGTTCAGGTCAACATTAGATGACATCCTTGAGAAAGCATTGGATAGGAAAATGGATTTCCCAACCTTCCTATTCACACATATAAAAAGTATTTTCGGAGTATGATTTTTTTTTCCCAGAAGGCTCCCTAGAGAGCAAAGCAAGTAGGAAGAGGGGGAAAAAGTAAAGCAGAGGATTCCCCTTTGGGGGGCTCCTCTCAGGATAGGAATTCCTCCCAATGATGGTCCTTCCTGGTGGGGGGAAGATTATCTTTTTCTCCCGGACTGGGAAAAGGTTTACGGGAGTTCCTGGATATTGAGCCTAATAAGGTCGAGCCTAAAATTAGAATTCCTCCCAGTCCCAAAATTTGTTGTGACTCCTCTGCGGTCCTCTCCAGAGGAACAACTGGCCCTGGAACACAAGGTATTAAGCTTAGTGGACAAAGCTGTCCTCCAGGAGCTTCCCCTTCAGGGAAAGAAAGAAGGATTCTTCAGGACAATAATCAACCTGAAAAAGTTTAACAATTCACTAAAGACTCAAATGTTCAAAATGGAGTCAATAAAAACAACTGTCAAAATCCTGTTTCCAGACTGCTTTATGACAGTTCTGGACATGAGGGATGCTTATCACATTCCCATACATGAAGACTATCAGAAGTTACTCAGGGTAGCGGTCTCCATAGGAGGGGAAAGCAGATACTTTCAGTACTGAGCTCTCCCTTTCAGCAAGCTGGTGGCAGAAGCGATGGCATACCTGAGGGAACAGGACATCTTGATTGTCCCCTACCTGGATGACTTTTTAGTGATAGGCAACTCGATCCAGCGCTGCAAAGCTGAGCTAGAAAGAGTTATAACCTCTTTAGTGAGCTTAGAATGGGTCTTAAACTTAAGAAAATCGAAGGTCTACCCAATTAGGGTACAGGAGCTCCTGGAACTTCTGCTAGACTCCAAAAAACGGGAGTGTCGCCTCCCGGAAGACAAAATAAGAAAAATTACGGGTGAGGTGTTGAGAACATCGCAATATTCATCTATGACTTTGAGGAAAGCTATGAGAAAATGGAAAACGGTCTTAGGAGCGCAGAAGAGACTCAGACAAGAGATGGGGTTAAACCACAACGCGTTTCGACGGAGGATCCGTCTTCATCAGGTGGATGTGTCCACATTCACCTGATGAAGACGGATCCTCCGTCAAGATGCAATGTGGTTTAACCCCATCTCTTGTCTGAGTCTCTTCTGCGCTCCTAAGACTGTTTTCCATTTTGTCATTGCTCCCAATCTCCATCGGAGGTTTTCGGCTGGAGCTGCGGTGGAGACCCGGCAGCCCGTCCACCCCGGGGTTGCTTCCTAAGCGCTCCTTCATGACCGCCTATCACTGACTCCTTTGAGGAAAGCTATGTCCCTGTTAGGTTCCCTAACCTCCTGCATGCCAACTGTACAGTTGGCCCAAATACACACCAGGGATCTTCAGGGAGACATATTAGGAAACCATGAGGACAGGTAGAAGGACAGATGAATCAGTCTTCAAGAACTATTCATTCCCTAGGTTGGTGGCAAAAAACAGAAAATTTGACCAAAGGGGTTCCTTGGGTATGCAGAGTTACTCGAGTCGTCACCACAGATGCAAGCCCCAGGGGATGGGGGGGCACATTTAAACGACATGGTTTTAGCAGTCAAACAGGCTCTGAAAGAGTTCTTGGATTCCCTTCAGGGTCAGCATGTAAGGGTATTTTCGGACAACCAGGTAGTGTTAGCCTATCTGAACCAGCAGGGTGGAACCAGGTCTCGTCTCTTGATATAACAGGCCAGATTCTCCAGATTGCAGAGATTAATTTCCTTTCTCTGTCGGCACTCCAGATAAAGGGGGTGGAGAACTATAAGGCAGATTTTTTTTTTTTTGAGCCTGACCCAGTTAAAACAGGGCGAATGGGTTCTAAAACAGTCCATATTCAGGGTAGAGACCTTTTACGCTATAGATCCCAGGGGGAACCCTCAGGCTCCAGATGTCTTCATGAATCATTCTCTGGCCTATGCCCTCCCCCTGGTTATCCGGTTCCCGGCGGTCCTAAGAAAAATCAGATTGAACAGGGCAAGGGTAATTCTGATAGCCCCTTTCTGGCTAAAAAGAACTTTGTTCTTCTGGCTGAGGGAGAAGTCTATTTCCGACCCTTGGGTGCTGCCGGAGATTCCGGATCTTCTCTCCCAGGGGCCGGTATCTCATCCTCAGGCATCAGTTTATACTTACAGCATGGAATTTGAGAGGGTGCTCTTGAGGGACAGAGGTTTATCCCCAAATTTGACTTCTACTTCTACTCCAAAGTAGAAAAGCCATCACCACTAGGACCTATGGGAAAACTTGGAGGAAATTCAGGTTCACCTCAGTGGTCTGAGTCCAGGATCAGATCCAATCACAGACATCCTAGAGTTTTTACAAAAGAGATTAGAGCTGGGCTTTGCTACTAGCACCTTTTAAAAGTTCAGGTGGCTGCATTAGGAGCCCTATATAATCATGATGTGGCAAGCAATTCTTGGGTATCTAGATTCATTAGAGCTTCCGCTAGAGCTAGGCTCAATGCTAGCCAGAAAATACCACCGTGGGATCTGAATTTAGTACTATCAGCTCTAACTAGTTCCCCCTTTTGAGCCCTTGAATTCCGATTCCCTTAAGATTTTATCTCTTAAGACTATTCTTCTACTAGTGGCATTCACATTAGCCCGCAGGGTGAGTGATATTCAGGCCCTATCTGCAGGCCCCCCCTTCACTGAAATTTTAGAGGATAGGGTCATTCTGAAACCTGACTCTGCCTACTTACCTAGGGTAGCGTCTCGCTTCCAAAGGTCCCAAGAAGTAGTCTTCCCATCCTTTTGCTCCAACCCCAAGAACGCAAAAGAGAAAAGTTTACATACGTTAGATGTAAGAAGGAGTTTAGTTCAATACCTAGTGGCCATCCAGGGGTGTAGGAAGGATAGGTCTCTGTATGCTTTCAGAGGCACTGAAAAGGGCTCAAGGCCTCAAAAAGCACATTGGCAAGTTGAATAAGTGATGTGATCTCGTTGGCTTACTCATCTAGTGAGAATGTCGTCCCGGAGGGATTGAGACCTCATTCTACAAGAGCAGTGGCAACCTCCTGGGTGGAGAAGTCAGAGGTTTCTGTAGAACAGATCTGTAAGGCTACCACATGGTCATCTTCTACCTTTTACAATCACTTCCAGCTGGACCAAGCGGCGGATCCCCTCTCTCCGTGGTGCTGTCTTGGGCGCTGAGAATTTCTGTTAGTTAAGTAAATACATATTTTTCCCTGCTCAGTGTATTTTATAGTTGACCTCTCCTTCCTTTTACACCAACTCGCAGGGTCCCTGCCACTTGACAAGGAAAAGGAAGTTGCTCTGCACTGTGAGCACTAACACAAGCACTAAATTGTCTCACTCAAGCCAACATATTACGCTCTCTGGATTGTGCCTTAAGGAGACGCTCTTTTTTTACCTTTTTTGTTATCTGGCCCCTCACTTTGGTCCCTCTATACAACAGAATATTATGCATGGCAAAACACGGAAAACAATACCATTCAGTCCCATTACATTTTCCAGAGCACCTTTCAACGTGCAATCTCAGAGTTGTTCTGGGACAACTACAGGTCAGAAATATGGGCTTCAGGGGATGCTTCCTCAACCTCCTCCCTAGCCACTACTGTGAAAGGAAATTCACTGGTGACATCATGTGACCTTGTTACTATATCCAACTCCTGGTGGCATACAGGACTATTGGGTGCTACAGCTTTCGCCCATAGGTCCCAGAACAAAAGAAAATCTTGTCCGGTAACAATAGCATATATTAAGTCAGTGGTGGGGAACCTTTTTTCTGCCTGGGGCCGTTTCAATATTTATAACCTCATTCTGGGACTGTGTAAAATGATCAATTGAAAATTTATCCGCTTATACTTGGTCAAACATTTAATCAGCTCACCCCTGTGGTGGCTAGAACTGCTTCTTTTTTGGTGTGGCGTATGATGTTAGGTGGTAATAATGATGTGGCTATTTGCAACTGCTTTTCCAGGTTTGAATCCGTCTAGAGCGCAGTTGACTCTTTGCTATGAATTTTGAAAAGAACTTGAAGCAGTTAGTTCTGAACATAGATTTATATTACACAGGTCTTCTCACAGTGAGAAATTCATCATTGCTCATGTTACACGTATAGAACTCAAGCAATGAGAGGTATGCAGTATCACAGCAGACGGTGGGACTGGAGCACATACATTACACATGGGACTGGTGAACGACCGGAGATGCCGGGGCACATGCATCACAGGAGGGGTGGGGCTGCTGGTGCTGATGACACCAGTCGAACTGGAGCGCAGAGCTCCATAATCCTTCATTGCACACGCCGCAGAATTCACTAGTTTGCAGTTTCAGGAACAATTAAAGGGCCAGCATTTTGCTGGTTCGAGCTTGAGCTCTGCGAGATCTTCAGTCCGAGCACTGATCCCCGGAATCTGCCCATGGACCGGAAAAAAGGACATTACCAGCCATAAATGGCCTGCAGGCTGGAGGTTACCCACCCCTGCATTAAGTCCTTGCGAATTTCTACTTTTCGGACACAGAACTACAATGTAAGCGTATTTCATGGGCTAGTTCTTGGCATCACCAATGGATACATCTCACCCGTAGTTTCTTCCTAGGTACGATCATATAAGGAAGTGTGGCACTCAATAGGGCAACCAAACTCCCTGAATCGAGACAGTCACACTGTTCTGAGTCACCTGGCACAGTTGAGGTGCCTCACCAGGTTGAGGTAGGGCACTGCACTGCACATGGGATGTGCATAAAATGAGAAACATCAGTCCACAGAGCAGTCCATCGGTTCTGGGGCTGTAGCACAATGGACTTCTATCTGACCCAGGGCATTACACCTCCAAAAGACATGGATACGATATGCACCCGTTGAAACTGGTCTAACACTTCCTGGGTCTTTGGGCTCCCATCAAACGTGGACTTGAGCCCCTCTTTTGGGTATCCCAAAAAGGTGAATTCGGGATATGTTAAATGCTCAGGGATTTCAGCAAAGTATGTTTCTACGAGACTCATAAGGTCCTCTGCATTCTGGGGACTTCCTTGGGCAACTTAGCATCGCACAAGCTTAGGTAGTCTTTGGATAAATCTGTCCACCACCATTTTTTCAACTATCTGTGCTAGAGAGCAGGTCTCCGTCTACACCCATTGTTTTACCAGGTGTAGTAGGTCGAACATCTGGGATCTGAGAGGCTTGTCCCTGTAGTAGCGTCAGAAGTGCACCCATTGCATCCTGACTGCCAGGGTTCTACCCAGGCATACCCCAACATCTGCCTTCAGCTTGCTCACTCCTTGGCATACTGCAGGGCAAGGTCATAGTATGCTTTCTGTTGTTCCCTAGTAAGGTACAGAGGTATAACCTCTGCCCATTGCTCCGGGGCAGATTTTTCCTGCCACCCTCTCAAAGATGGTCAGGAAAGCTTCGAAGTTATCCCCCAGAGTCATTTTCTTCAAGGCCTCCAGTACTGTTTTTCTCACACCAATACCGTCACAATTTCGGTCGAGAGCCATCTGCTGTTGATGTTGTTACTTTTGAAACTACTTGTGTTCTTGCAACTGCTTGATCAGGAGTTTGTTGGTTTACTGTTGGGTCTGTTGGCAACTGCAGATTGCTTAACCAATGGCTTGAAAAGCTCCTCCATGCTTTCAGACTATGTTTATAATGCTGTAGCTGCCTTTGCACAGTACATTCAGTCTTTAAACTGTAATTACCTGTGTCTTTCTCCAGCTTCTGCACACTATTACTACTTGAGCTTGACCAGCTTCATTTGATTAGGTCAGTAAGACCCAGACTGGAGTATGGCAGCGACCTTTCCCACCAAGGCTCTTTTGGTCATGCGTCATGCCAACTGCTAAAAATCGCCCGTGAGTCATGTGTTGGTCACAATATCAAATTACGGTATTTGCCCCCCATGCTACATGTCCCAGTGTGCTTTCAGCAACAGGCAGTGCTACACCTGCATGTGAAAAAAGAGGAGATGAAACGGTAAAACTATATTACTGGTAATAGGAATAATGGGGAGGAGAGGACAGTCTTGAGTGCCTGGCAGATGTTGAAATGTGCTGAATCTTGAGATATAGGAATCAGTTTTAAAGGCGTTTGAGAGGCATTGATAGTGCAGGTAAGAGTCGGGAGAATGTGCAGAAAGGTGACAATCTTGGCCCAGTTCTTAATTAGAGAACTTACAATTACATGTTAGTTTTTTTTGTAAATTTCGCAATTTTGTGTCCAGAAAAACCCATGGTAGTTTTTTTTTGTTAAATCCATGTTTGATAGCAATTCTAATTTGTGCAGTACACAATTTATTTACACATAAGTTATAGTTCTGAATTGATAAAATGTAACTGTTGCTTCAATATTTGTGAAATTTCATAATCCACGAAAATGGCTAAAATACTGTATATAGTGCTCAAAAATATAAAGGGAACACTCAAATAACACATCCTAGATCTGAATGAATGAAATATTCTCATTGAATACTTTGTTCTGTACAAAGTTGAATGTGCTGACAACAAAATAACACAAAAATCATCAATGGAAAGAAAATTTATTAACCAATGGAAGCCTGGATTTGGAGTCACACACAAAATTAAAGTGGAATGTAATGTCCTTAAAACAAGTCAAAATGATTCTCATTAGTGTGTGTGGCCTCCACGTGCCTGTATGACCTCCCTACAACGCCTGGGCATGCTCCTGATGAGGCGGTGGATGGTCTCCTGAGGGATCTCCTCCCAGGCCTGGACTAAAGCATCCGCCAATTCCTGGACAGTTTGTGGTGCAAAGTGACGTTGGTGAATGGACATGATGTCCCAGATGTGCTCAATCAAATTCAGGTCTGGGGGAAGGGCTGGCCAGTCCATAGCTTCAGTGCCGTCATCTTGCAGGAACTGTTGACACTCTCCAGCCACATGAAGTCTGGCATTGTCCTGCATTAGGAGGAACCCAGGGCCAACCGCACCAGCATATGGTCTCATAAGGGGTCTGAGGATCTCATCTCGGTACCTAATGGCAGTCAAGCTACCTCTGGCGAGCACATGGAGGGCTGTGCGATCCTCCAAAAAATTGCCACCCCACACCATTACTGACCCACTGCCAAACTAGTCATGCTGAAGGATGTTGCAGGCATCAGATCACTCTCCACGGCGTCTCCAGACTCCTGTCACGTCTGTCACGTGCTCAGTGTGAACCTGTTTTCATCTGTGAAGAGCACAGGGCGCCAGTGGCGAATTTGCCAATCCTGGTATTCTATAGCAAATGGCAAGCGTCCTGCACGTTGTTGGGCTGTGAGCACAACCCGCATCTGTGGACGTCGGGCACTCAGACCATTCTCATAGAGTCGGTTTCTAACCATTTGTGCAGACACATGCACATATGTGGCCTGCTGGAGGTCATTTTGCAGGGCTCTGGCCGTGCTCCACCTGTTCCTCCTTGCACAAAGGCAAAGGTAGCGATCCTGCTGCTGAGTTGTTGCCCTCCTATGGCCCCCTCCACACCTCCTGGGGTACTGGTCTGGCTCCTGGTAGCGCCTCCAGCCTCTGAACACTACGCTGACAGACACAGCAAACCTTCTTGCCACAGCTCGCATTGATGTGCCATCCTGGATGAGCTGCACTACCTGAGCCACTTGTGTGGGTTTTAGAGTCCGTCTCATGCTACCACGAGTGTGAAAGCACAACCAACATTCAAAAGTGACCAAAACATCAGCCAGAAAGCATTGGTACTGAGATGTGGTCTGTGGTCCCCACCTGCAGAACCACTCCTTTATTGAGTGTGTCTTGATAATTGCCAATAATTTCCATCTGTTGTCTATTCCATTTGCACAACAGCATGTGAAATTGATTGTCCATCAGTGTTGCTTCCTAAGTGGACAGTTTGATTTCACAGAAGTTTGATTTACTTGGAGTTATATCCTGTTGTTTAAGTGTTACCTTTATTTTTTTGAGCAGTGTACATAAAATGGAACAATAGATCCTCATTTTTGGAAGGACGGAAAACCTTCTTTCTTTAGATCAGATAATTCTTGTGGCTTTAGGGAAATTTTTTGATAGTTGAGGAAAAATTTCAAAAACACTATATGATAACATGTAGCAGTAGTGATTTAAAAAGAAAAGTAGCACCATTGCACACCAGATTGCTTCCAAAAATGTGGACACAATCTTTATAATGTTCAATACTAAATAGGCCCTTAAAGGCATACTGAACATTACCTGAAAACATGTCTGATCTGTATATTGAGTTTAATTCATTCTTTTTAATGTAACTTTCAGCTTTAAGTGTATTTGTGGCATCCATAAAATAATTAGTATAAATATGTGTCTGTGCTTGAGGAATAACACTATTATGGCTATTAGTGGACTGATCTGGTCCTGCATTTGTACCTTCTGCATGCTTAAGTCAGTAAAACCCTCAGCAGTTTCTTTGTCTGCTTTGCCGCGTTCTATTACAAGCTTCTCTCTCTCCTCTCCACAGACCTCTATAGTGAATAGATGTTAACTGATCCCTCACTAAACACAGATCTGTAGACAGATTTGGGGTATGTGCACATGACGTTTTTTTCTGGAGGATTCCGCCTTAAAAACCTATCAGAAAACACTCAAAAGAATGAACATGTGCTTTTCGATGCATTTACAATACAGGTGGGAAAGCTCGGAAGATGTCTGGCTGTCTTTTGGAATGTTTTGCCATAGTTTTTGCTTAAACAACTGCTAGTGGTTTTTTCATTATTCAGTAGAGTGAAAAAAAGAGGGTCTGAAAATTACAATAAAAAATACATCACAAAACAACATACCGCTGGTGCCCAAAACCATTGGAAGAACACAAAGGAAATAAGTGGATTTTTTTTTTTTTTAACTTAAGATGCTTCAAGAAAAAAAACCTACATTTCCTAATGCATCTTTTGCTTAAAAAAAACTCAATATCAAAAATTAAGGGAGGAACTAGGAAGTTTACAACCATAAAATCACGCTCCCTTTTGAAGAAGCTCACGCAAAACGCGCGTCAGGGGTGCCGCAGCCATATCTTGAGGTATAGTACTTAGCTCCCAGCAACATTATGCATCTTTCTACTTAAGTTTCATACTTACCTTTCTTGTCTCTTGGCATGAATCCTGCATTTGTGGTGACATGTGGATATCTTTCTTTGCACTATGCACTTTATAAAGCTACTATATGACATTCATGCCATTTGATAGGAATTTATGAGCTGGACCTATGTTACATATTGGGGTTTCTTTCCCACTATATATCATTGAATGCATTTGGGTGTAATTTTTTCATCTGACAGCCTCATTAATGAGGGTCCTACATTAATGTTTACATGAGATTTCTCTGCATTTTGTGAACCCTGAT
>VIAB01010285.1:56140-72331 GCA_009801035.1 Oophaga pumilio | reverse complement strand
TCGACTGTATTTTGTAAATGAAACACATAACTGTCATTACATTTTACCACTAGTTAGGCCCAGGGGTCGAAAAGGTAAGTCCCCGGAGTAGAAGATTTTGACAACTCCATTTTCACCCAGCTGTCTTTTTTATACTTATTTAAAGAACAGTCATTGAAGACAAATATGATGATTCAATTTAATGTTGTATTTTGCAAAAAAGGAGAAAATTACTTAAGATAATACCAGCTTATAAGAAACAATATTTATTAGTTAACGTTTAAGAAATAAGGACAATTTTTTAAGTTTTTTTGGTTTTGCTTTTTTCCTTTACAAGATACAACAATGGCTTTAAAACACTATAAACACTGATTGTTGTTATTTTTCAACTGAGAAAAATCCTAATTTTTGGGTGCTACAGTACATAATGTCCATTTAGTTAGTATTTTTCCAGTTTTTGATGTTCTCAATGATCTGCTGTGCGGTTAGTTTTCCATCCACAATTTGTTTGTCAATGAATTGTTGCAGTTCTTCCCATTGTTTAGAGCCTTTTTCGATACCTTCAAGCACCATGGAACGTGCAATTTCCATCCTCTTAGCTATGATCTCCTTTCTCACTTGGGGAACTTCGTCAAAAGAGTTCCAATCAAAGGGATGTGGGATTTCTACTTGAAGCTCACCTTTTCGTGTTGACACGTATGTTTTTACCTCTTCGCTGACAGAATTCTGCAAATTTTGCAGCATTTGAGTGATGAATTGAACAAAGGCATTATATTGTTGGATGATCAGATCAATGACACGGTTTGCTTCATCAAAGAACTTCTGATAAGCGCTTAACAGTTGCGTATGAGCCTCGTGGAGTTTCGCATTTACAAACTGAGAATGTTCTGCTGCGGCTTGTTTGGCATTTCTTGACCAATCGATGACTTTTTCTTCTAATTTCATGGAAAGTTCTCTTACCTGCTTCCTTCCTTTGTCGTCAGCATTGGTTAACAGAATCCTGGTTTGCTCATAATACTCTCTCAACAATTCTTTCACTTGGTCACTAATTTCAGAGACATTGATGCCATATTCCTTCAATGAATCAATGAATAGTTTGAAAAGTTGAATGACTTTCTCTTCAATTTCGTAATATTTCACAGACCATCCCACAATATTTGGGTCCAAGTATTCTTCTCTCAAGGCCTTAGCATAAACAAGCAACTGCTTTAATTTATCTAAAATTTCTTCATACATATTCTGGTAAACTTTCAGCAGCTGGTTGGTGCTCTTTCTGATTCCGTCGGCAAGATCACTAAGGTATTGTACGTACTGTGAATTAATGGCATCATTGTACATTTGTTGAGCCTGAAGTTGCATGTCTCTATAATTTCTGGATTTCAAGGCTTCAATCAGTTTTTCTGATTTTTGTGAAATCTCCTGAACTAATCCTTTAAGTTGCTGCAAGTTTTTTTCAAGGCTTATGTACTGGAGATCACTGAATACCTTTCTAGTCAGCTGTTGTAGTTCCTTCAAAAAGTCTTGAACTGCAAGGATGACTTGTCTGCTCTCGATCTTGAAGTTTGTACCAGGGATAGTGAAACTGACATCATTAATGGACTGGATGATGTTGTCGAAAAGCTTTTGGATCTTCTGAATATATTGCTCTAGAGTGTTTAAAGCCCAATTCACAGCCATGTTGAATTGTTCTTCACCAGTATATTTCTGGTTCTGGCCTGGTAGTTGAAATCTTGTGTTTTTCAAAAACGTGATGGCTGCATCAATCACCTCTTTCATTGTACTTTGATATCTTCTGATTGCAATTACAGTTTTTTCATACAATGGTTCCACATCATTGAGAAAAAAGGACATATCTGCTGGGTCTTGATACCATTGTTGAGCTTTTGAGACAGCTTCTGCATATTTTCCACTGGCACCCCTAGCTGCTGATCTAAGCCTATATTCCAGGATGTCAATGTGATCGGATGCCCTATTGTAAGCTGAAGACACTTTGGTCTGTAGACCATCTTTCATCTTTAAGCCAGCTTCTTTTATGTCCATACCTAGGTGTTCCATGTGGTATTTGTTGACACAATTGTAGATGGCATCAGATATTTTGGGCATTCTTTCCTTTAGACCATTCATTACATCCTGGACAGCATCTTCACGCCAGTTGAGTTTGTTTTGAATCTTGTCTGGATTTTTCAGTGATATTTCATTTTTCATAATAAGCAATTCCTCTTCAGGTGATGCCTACGTAAAGAGATGAAAATATAAGATTGAGTACATAATGTAACATCTAACATTCCAAATATCTCCTACATCCAACTTCATTGCTCTTCCTTCAGGGTAAGTTTACCCTGTGCGATGTGCAGTGATAAATGATTGCAAGGACGTTGGTTATTTAATATTCTGTTTACACAGGCCGACCAAGCTTTGGATGCACACTGAGCGATCTGTAATAGATCCTTCAGTGTGTATATACTGCAATTGGCAGCGCAAGTCATGTTCAAACAGGATGATGTGCTGCTGAGAACAATGATCTCTTCTGCAGCACAAAAAGATCATTTCACCCGACGAACGAGTGTTTTGCTCATTTGTCAGGTGATCAGCAGCATGTTTAGACTTCATGATTCCCGGGAAACATCCATTCCTAGGAATGCTGATCGTTCACGATAATAGTGCAAGGTAATGTGTCATAACTGTCCATCTTTATCTAAGAGTAAGCTCTACATTGTCAATATCGGGAACCACTTAAGTCGATATTTCTGGTACAACATAAAAATGTAATATTCTTTGTGTTATCACTTAGAAAGTAAGCAATCAATTTAGGTACCAGTCAGCAGCATCAAGAGAGTTAGCTTTTGCACTAGTAATTATGATAAATTACATTAAGAAATGTAATTAGGGTGAGGCAAGCCAACCACAGCACCAGAAGATACTTTGGTGGGCTTAGGATCAACAGGAATATTGGGCACTAAAGGTCATGCAGAAGATTATCCCATCTTCAGCTAACTTTAAAGCTATTCTCTTTCACCAGTCTATTTCCCGTAGGATGATTCCCAAAAAACACTACTAGAACTTATTGATGAGATGCCCGGTGGACATTTGGATGTGCATATTGTGTGTAGATGGAAGGTGGTCCCTCAGAATAATTTCACTTAGTGTGGCCAAAGGATTTGAATCAGACACAAAATGTAAAAAATTCTACTAGAAAGCTTATTCATGAATCTCATAGTAATATGATCAATTGATAAGATACTCACTGCAGAATGACTGTACACTTTCACGTTGATTGTCTTGGAATCTTTCTCGAGGAGAAGACCCAGCGTACCGGTGGATGGTGAAGAGACAAATGAGGAGATTCTATTTTCATCATACTGGCAACGGATTTGGGCATTTGAGAATGTAGGGCTGGTAATATCCACTTGCAGATTGTGTCGAGGCAGGCTGGAAATGAAATGTTTCATGGTTAAGGCTTACAGGTATTGAAAAAGAATAATTTAAAACACTATCTTTCTAGAATCCAAAAATAGAAAGCATTCCAGAAAACATTTCCAAAAATTGTAGACTTGATTAACCAGCATGTAGAGAAGTTTTGTCTAAAAACAATAAGATTTTCTCAAGCAAGAAATAAGGTTTGAGAAAGGCCCATTAGTTTTTGAGATGAAACATTGATCTACATGGGCTTAAAAAAGTATAATTTTTGGAAATATTTTGTTGAGTGCTGTCTGTTTTAGGAATATATGTATTGGAGTCAGCAGTTCAGCAGTACGGGTGCTGCTTTAATTTCTGGTCTATCTATCTGTCTTTTATATTAAAGATATATATTTTTTTACCTTAAGCCATTAAATGAAATCTCGTCCCTCCAAATTGCACTTAAATCCACATGTGCCAGACTACCTTGTTCTATAAGATTCAGAGTTCTTCCATTTATTGAACCTGTCAGTGAAGCTGTATAGGAAAAAAACAACATTTGTAAATACTTTTTAATGACTTTGACCTAAGTCTCAAATATTACCAATGTTCCCCCAAAACGAATAAGGTAAAATAATTGGAAAAGCAAAAAAAATACAAAAATCAAAAAAGTGTTGAAAATGTTGAGAAAATTTACAAATTACTTAAATATATAATTTAAAAAAACTCACCATCAAGATCAAATTCGAGAAACCGTAGTGTTGAACTGCTGGTGGCATCAATGGAGCCTACTAAAGAGTCTGGTTTGTTTTCCAGCTTATTAGTCCATGTGAGGTTGTACATTGGGGAAGCAAACTGAATGGAGCCAGATATTGAACCAAAGGCTGGAATATAAATTCCTGCTGGCATTCTCAGCTTAGTTGGTGGGATCACAACCTTCTGTTCTGGAATCTCAATTGTTGGCAGGTCAATGTCAGCTATCTTGTTGAAGATGGCGTTGAAATCCACACTGTAGAACTGTTTAGGGAAAGTATATTTGGAGAGTGTCACTTGATATTGTGGTGCAGACACTTCAACAAGGGGAATATTTGAGCCTTCTGCTGTTGTGTACAACAACTTGATGTCAGTTGCTGGGAATTTTATCTCTGGCAAAAATGGACAGTTGTATTTGGGTAGTGTCAGTCCTGGGAAAGTAATGGTGGAACCATCTCCGATTCTTTCAGATGGAATAGGGTAGAAGAAGCCATCGTTGCTCTTTGTATAAATCAGACTTGTTGATGCATTAAGGTATTGTTTACTGTCAATGTGAGTTGTGACATCGAGTTTCAAGACATCCCACAGACTTCTGTCATACACTGGCAGTACAATTGACTTCAAGAAAGCCATGTGGCCTTGCAATGAGCCTCCAGCTTCAAGTCTTGCATCTGCCAGATCATTGGATAGCCTAATGTTGTGAGCTACAATGAGAGATTCCAGAATACCTTGGCCATTCATGCTTAATTCTTGCTTGTCAGTATTAATTGTCAGTGTAATGCCTTGGTTTAGTGATGCTGCCTCTATAAATGAATTGGGTTGGCTGATTGCCATTTGCAGGTCTGCTAGTAGACTCCAAAGGGCCAGTTCTAAGGTGGCTTTACCACTCTGCTTGCCAGTTGATGTAAACAGTGGAGTCATTCTGAAATAATTTTCTCCCTTATGTTCCCAAACTGCATAGACTCTACTGGGGGAGGCTTCAACAGCAAGGTTTTCAGTTAAGTCCAAGACTCCTAAACCATCTGCCCTAGAACTGGCTACAAGCCTGATGGTAGATCTAAGACCATTTGCATTCATGTAGGTGTTTGCATCATTGGTTAGTTGTCCATAAAAATTTTGATTTGTTAGAAGGGTTCCAGTTATATCTCCAGTTATCTTTGACTCCATTGAAAAGTAGGATGTAAGTCCTTCAAGGCTTAGTGCATGATCAAGTTTTCCTTTTGCTGTGTTTCCAAAGATTTTATCATTAAAATCATAAGTGAGTGTGATCTTTGAGGATATGGAAGACTTCGTCTTTGTGTTACCTGTCAGTTCTTGTTTTAATGTGCTCTTTAACAGCCAGGTATCTAAATTAGCATTAGTTATCACAGATGCTTCCACATTTCTTTTTCCAAATGATATAGAGCTTTCATGTTTTCCCTCAGCAAATACAGATCTCAATGCCAATGCCGTGGCCAGTTTTAGGCCTCTTTTCCTAGTAAGACCTGTTGTTGCATCTATGTTGAACTGAAGAGCATCGATAACTGATGTGGAGGCTACACTTACTCTTGCAGAGACATCAGACTGATTGTATATTCCAGCACTAGTGGTGAGGGAAATAACATTTGACTTGAAGAAAAACTCAAATGTGAGGTTTCCTAATGCCGGGATTAATATACCATTTTGTCCACGTGGCAGCTTAAGTTTAGGAAGAGAAAGTGTACGTAAAGAGTTGGGTACTTGCAGCACAGGCATTTCTAGCGAAGGCATCACTAACTTGTAAGATGGGACGGAGAACCCAATCATAGGCACTATAAAGCTTGGTGTGGTTATTTCATCGGGAACGACATAACCAAAAGCTGGAAGTTCAGCGGAGAAGGAAGAAACTTCAATGTTCACCAGTGGTATGGTGTAACCAGGGATTCTGAATGTTCTTTGTTTACTACTACCAACTTGATTGTCCACTTTATACTTGTCAAACTTGAATTTGGCTTTATCATAGGAGTCCACTAGGAGGTTTAATGCGGTATCTCTTCCATTTTCAAAATTCTTGTTAATGGTCTTCATATTTGCATCAATGGTATCAAAAATTGCATCAAGTGGCAAAGGTATCAAATGGTTGTCTTTATTTTTCTGATACTGAAGTTTTATGTTCAGATCAAAATTCTGACGAGTCGTTGTCAGCAACTTCTTTAAACCAGTTTTCTCCCATACAGAAAATTCTCGGACCTGTGGAGTTTTCATTGATGTGTATGGGATCTGAATTTCAGGGATAGAGACTGGTATTGTCAAGAATTCAAGATTAGCTTCTCCATTCATGGCCAATGCAGCCTCAATATTTTCTTCATTATTACCCAGTGAAACTGTGTGAGATACTTTGTATTGGTTGAATCTTCCGTTGGCTTGCCATGAAACTTGCTGAACAGTAGGACTGAGGGTAAAGTCATAGTTGTTTAGAAACTCGATCTTGCCTGTCAGTTTTAAAGGGAAACTCACTTTTAGATTTCCATTGTTTGCAGTGGACAGTTTGATTTCAAAGGTTCTAGTCAAAAAGGAAAACCTGTTGCTTATTGTTCCCGTAGTCTGACCTGAAAGTTCTGCATTGTGAGTTGCTTCAAGTTCTACCCTCATCTCACTAAGCTGAGCATTTCCTTTTAGTGTAGCGATGCTGTTTCCAACATTAGGAGCCTCAGCTTTTGACATTAATTCAATATTTGCAAAGTTCAGGAACAAGGACTCTATCTTGAGGGTTTGATCCAGTTTCAGATACTTGTCACTTATTTTGTTACTGCCCACAAGGTCAATTTTGCCACCTTTCAGATTGAACCTGACATCAGCCTGGTGGGTGCCTTCATCTGTGAAGAGAGGGCAGGCCCATCTCCAGTTTCCTTTACCGGTAGATGTTAAGAAAATGCGCCCCATTTCCACCGTTGTGTCCACATCATTTTGTAGGTCAAGCTGACTTGAGAAGTCAAGTTGTGGAACATTCAATCTATGAGAGTATTTTGTAGACACATCTGCTGTAATTCTTTTCTGTACTTTGACAATAATGGTGTTTTGAAGCTCAGCTGAATTCTTCTCGGTCCTTAAATCAGCCTTAGTTTGGATTTGTGTTTGGATTTCACTTGCTGCAAAGGTAACTTGACTGAAATGATTCAGTTTTACATGTCGATTCGACAGTGACACAGTTTCTTTAAGAACTAACTGCTCCATCAAAGGAGCAGAAATCCGTGCATCAGCTCCAAAGGTAAAAGCCAAAGCATCAATCATTGAGGTTGACTCAGCAGTAAGGGAAGCAACAATTTCAGGTGATTTCTCAGAGACTGTGGCATTTTTGACCTCAGCTAAAGTAGACATTGTAAGGAAAGGAGAAACAACCTTGAATGAACTGGACAACTTGCCGAATGTTGGAATAGAAACAGAGTGAGGAATCTTTGGAAGCTGGAATTCAGGAATCCTTATGTCAGGGAATTGGAAATTTTCCATATTTAGTTTTGGGATTTTATAGTCAGGAAGCTGCATGTTGGGTATATAAATTTCAGGAATAGAAAATTCAGGAAGTCCCATGTCACTCATTGTTATATCTCTGAATAATATGTCCGGAGATGGCAATGTATAGTCACTGGAAATAATTTGATCAATTAATCTCACGACCTTGAGCTTTATTTCATTCAGATCAATTACGTAGGATGGTACCTTATAGCTGTTTAAAACTGTAAACTCGGGTGTAACAAACCTCGTTGGAATTTCAATGTTTCTTAGATTTCTAAAATTGATTTCCACAGACTGGATCTTCAAATCCGTGAATGGTACAATGAAATATGGTGTCCTGAATGTAGATTCTCTCAGTGCCCGTAGGCTAACTTCAAAAGCAGGGAACCTGATGTACCCTAAGTTTATTTCTGGCACAACAAATCCTTCTTCTACAAAGACTTTCAATCTATCGGCCCATTCTTGGATATTATTCTCTAGTGCAAAGTCGTTAATCTTAGCAGCCATGGTCTTCCACTGCTCTGTTATGAAAGACACTAGTCGTCGGTAAGCTTGATCCACCTGTTGTAGATACCTCTGGCATTCTTCCTTTATGTTCATAGCATATATTCTGTCTCTGACATCCTCAAGGTGTTCAATTGCCCTGGTCTTCCATTCAATTAAAACTGTTGACTTCATAATATCTTCATACCACTGAACAACGGCAGCAAACTTAGCGTCTCTTACCTCTTCAAGATACTGTATGACCACTACCCTTACGTTGTTCAAATATTGTCTTAAAGCTTCAGCCTTTTGAGGCAGCTCCAGAGCCCTCATTTTATTATTTATTGTGTCAGTCAGCTCTTTGATTTTATTGTTTAACTCATCCACAAATGTATCATAATTAAAAGACCTCATCTTCTGAACTAAGATATCCAAGTAATAGTTGACATCATCTATTAGCTTCTTAAAGTCATAGTCTCTTACTTGTTTTACTGCCGCATCAACAAAAGCACTTATTTTCCTAAAATGTTGACTTACATCAATGCTTTTTAGCATGTCTGTCACCTGTAGGATGGTTTCTTTTACTCTCTGTTGGTTTAGAAACTCAATAAAATTTTCTATGAGCATTTCCAGCTTTTTGTCAATGTCATACTTGGCCACAAGGTCTTGAAATTTGTCAACGACTGCATTGATTTTTTCACTTACTTGGAATTCCTCTAATTGTGTGGTGATAAGGTTTTGTATTTGTTCTAAAAAAAATCGAACTTTCTCGATAGGCACAAGGTTTTTGAGCCATGTGACAAACTCGGTTACTTCATAGGACCTTATGAATCTCTTTGCATCTTGAGCCATCTGATCAATATTGATTCTCTGTATGTAATCCTGGATTTGGTATAAGAATCTCTGGATGTTAGCTTTCATTTGGTATTGTTCATCAATATTTTGAATCCAGGCAGCCAAGCTTTGTCCTAAATCATTAACATTTATTTTTTCTATTAAAACCCGTAAGTTCTGGATCATTTCCATGATCTTTTCACGCACTCTGTATTCATTGTCAAAGGTTTTCAATTTGTCCATACATTTCTGAACACACAACTCAATGGCTTTTCTAAGGTTCTCAATGTCATACTTTTCTCTGATATATTTGTACAGTTCAGTCAAGGAGTTTTGCAGATTTCTGAAGTAATCCTGAACTGCAGATTGAAGTTCATCAGCTGTGATCTTAAATCCTTTGGCCAACGATAGAATTTTTTCTCTTGCCAAGCTAGCTTTGCTTTCTAGATCCAAACTGTTAACATAATCGCTCATTTTTTGGCCAGCTGTATTCAGTGCTCGTCTGTATCTCTGGACAAACTGGTCAACATCAACGTCTTTCAATGACTTTTGTAGAGCTTGTAAAGTAGTCAGTAATGTAGTTCTCATTTTCTCAAAATATAAAGACATGTTCTCTATGAAAGGCAAATTGATGATATGCATGTCTTTATTCTTGTCATACTTTATATGTCCAGAAATGCTGAACTCTTGAGGTGTGTTGACACTGTCTCTTAAGTTTAGAGAGTCAATTGGGTTAAACTTGCCAAACGGCAGACGGACTTCTGTATCAAATATCGAGAGGTCTGCAAGAGTTCTCCCGCTTAGTTGAACTCCAATACCGTCAGCATTGTTGAATGCACTGATATCCTGGGTGTACGTATTCTGGTTCAGCTGCGTCTTAAGCTTCCATTCGCTCAACTGTTCAGAAGGAGTGAACAACAGGTTGACGTTGTAATCTAGAACAGTTTCATAAGTTCTGCCTGCTCCAAGCAAATGCTTTGTTGATCCCTTGTAATCATGAACTAAACTAAAGGAAAGAAGCTCTGCCTTTAATATGAATTTGCTGTAAAGGTTTCCTGACTGTTGCCCAAAGATCATCACTCTTCCATCTCCATTGGTTTGGGAGTCAACAGTAATGGTGAAAGGCTGCACAACTGAGCGAATTCGGTTTGTAAACCTCATAACTTTGGAATCACAATTTGTGCTGCTGCTAAGTGACACAGAGAGGCCGGCGACATCAAGTGCGAATCTATGAGTATAGGCAGCTCCTTGTATATTTGCGATAGTGTCTGTGTTAACATTGGCTGCCATGTTACCAGCTGAGAAACCATAGGAATGCTTTATCTCATCTTTGTTGTAAGCACCTCTTATATTGCCGTTGATATTCACCTTGAAGGCTTCGAGCTGCACTTGGCCTTTGTTATTAAACTCTAGGTCACCATATTGCATTTCATTGTTCAGCATGGCAGTCATGGTATACGGCTGCATCTGGAAGTCAAACTTGTGCTTGTGGAATCTGTCTGAGCTCAAAGAGTTCTCAAATTTGGAGGTAAACTGCAGAAGGTATCCAGCTATACTTAAGTCGTTGCTGCTTTCTAGTTTTATTTGATCATAGGAGCCCATTAAAGTGTTAGTAAACTTCAGACCTTCTTTGCTAACCCTAAAGTTCAATAAATGTTTGCTGTCCAAACCAAGAAGAGTAGCTTGATAAACACTACCCAGAGACAGTTCACTCAAGGCCCCCTTTCCATCAACAGAAATCCTTGCGCTGTGCTCTCTGTATCTTCCGCTAGCCATCATTTTCATCACTGCTCCTGCTGATCCAATTCCAGCATTTAACTCACTTTCCAAAAGCAATGGACTAAAGTTGACACTGGTGGTAGCGCTAGTGGAAAGACCATCTCGGTTGAGTTTCAAAGTGCCTTTGTGAGCAGACCGACTTCCCGGGTTTTTAAAACTGACGTCGGTATTTAATTCGAGGCCAAGTGAGTTAATAGAGCCAGACATAAGGGTGTAGAATTGGTTGCGCTTGTAGTCGGCCTGATACTCTGAACGGATCGCAGCCATCTGCTTCGACAATGTAAGTTCGAATTTGTTCAAGCCAATGAGGTTGTAGTAGTTTCCATTTGTATCTGACTTCAGCATCAGCTGTTTGTTTCTGTAGTCTACAGTCATAGTGTTGACAAGAGCTCCATCTTGCAAATCCGTGGTTGTGGTCAATGTTGCAACTTCTGTCAAGAACATTCCTGATAATTTGTTGGTTGCCTTCAAATAAGATGAATCAAACTTATAGTCGGAATCTATTTTTGTTTGTAGGGTATCACTGTTTATGGTGGCCACTAATTTTAGATCAGTGTTTGCATAACGGGAGGCAACATTTAGTCTATTTTTGACATCGGATTCTGTCACTACCATCGGCTTATTCACTGATGTTGTGACTGAGGAAACTCCTGAGGCTTCAAGTCCGAGTACGCTTCTTGCCTGGTAAGAATAGGATGCTTTAAACACTTGGTCACTCTGCAAGTTGTACACTTCACTGAGGTTTATGCTGCCATCAAGAAGAGTGTGGCGTACAGATCCATCATAAGATCTGGTTATTGTGCCTATCGGGTCATAGGATTCTTTGGCAGAACCTGAAATAGTAAAAATAGACTCATTAATAAAGAATACAGGATTATTCTGAGATTACAGATACATATGTAGTGGATCAGGTTTATTCAAATGAATATCGATTGATATTGGCTGGAACTTTTGTAGATCTATCTCATTTGAAAGGGCCTGACATTCAAGAGAATCAGAAGTCATCTCAAAATTTTTATGATTTACAGTAAGGGTTTCTGTGTCAACAGTGATAGGAGATTCCCACAAGAACCCAGGAAGAAAATTATGAGAAAGTTTCTATGAATTTCAATGGAAGTCATGGGCTGTAAAATATTATAGGGCAGGGTTCCCCAACTCCAGTCCTCAAGGCCCACCAACAGGTCATGTTTTCAGGATTTCCTTTGTTTTGCACAGGTGATGCAATTATCACCAGGGCAATACTAAGGAAATCCTGAAAACATGACCTGTTGGTGGGCCTTGAGGACTGGAGTTGGGGAACCCTGTTATAGGGTACAGATGACAATAAAAAAAATGAGTTACCATAAATGTTGTATGAAAGAATATCCACGATGCAGTCTGCTCTCATTTGATATCTCAAAGCGTAACTCTGGATATCACTAGTAGTGTTTCCGCCCGTGTACGATGCAGACCAGTTATAGTAGTTGCTGTTGATGTTAGAAGACAGATCCAAAACTCCGAGCAAAGGTACTTTTAGCTGGTAATACTCAGGAATGGTGAAAGCTGGGACTTTGAACTCCCGTGCTGGGATATTTAATCCCACTGACTGCAGTTCTAATGATGGAGACCTCAAAGTTTTGGCCACCAGTTGGTGAGAGGACTTTCCGGCATAGGGTAGTGGGATATTGATGGTGGTACTTTCTTTGTTAAATGTATATTTGATCTTTCCATCACTGCAAAAATAATGAACAGAGTGATTATAAATGGGTTTCTGTAAATGCTTTGAAGGTGAGAAACAAAACAACCACTAATAAGTAGAGCAAAGCTGAAATTGTCAAGATAAAGGAGACATTTGTATAGGTCGTCAGTATCTGATCAGTCGGGGTCCGACCCCTGGACCCCATCAAGTCCCTGTTTGCTGTGCCGCTGCAGCTAGATGTATACCGTGTATAGACAAGCAATGATCTATTCACTCTAGTGGCCATTTTTGGTACTGCAGCTCAGGTCCCATTCTCTCCAATAGGAACTGAGCTGTTATGAATCTCTATCCTGTGTGCATTTGTCCAAAAGTGGTCATATGAAAAATTACAGATATCACTATGTGTAATGCACAATTACAACACAACAACAATTACCTATTAAAGAAAAGGTTATCGGGGAAAGCCGGAATACCGAGTTCCTGCATGTCCAGATCTCTCAATGCTTGCAGCTTGTTGCTGAGAGTTTGTGCGTATGGACTTTCCTTTGAAGCCGCCTGCAACCAATTATTGGAAGCCTAAAAGAAAGAGATGATTTAATTAGATATAACACGATCCTACATTGATATAAAGCTGCTGTCTCCAATATATTTGCAGTATGCAGACCTGATGCAGTTTAGGTATATTTGCAAATATTTATCAAATCAACCTTCGACATTATTCTCATCCAGAGCAGCATTCAAAATTCTGCTTCCCTTCTTTTATACCTGACCTTACATTTGCCAGTATTCACAGCTGGTTCAGTGTCTACACAGGTATGTGCATAAAGGTATGTGCACACAGGACACAGCGGATTTTCCACAATTAAATCCACAGCGGCACCAGTCTCACTGAATTGTGCACTTGTTGTTGTACATTTCATTGCGGATCTGCAAAGGGTGAATATCCGCAGCCTAATTTGATTTACGCTGCATATTTTTTAAGATACGCGAGTATGACATTTATAAATGTTGTATATAAAATGCTGTTACCAAATTCTGGAAGAAAAATCTGTTGCATATCTGTCCCATGTGTGAGCAGTGAGCATACCCTAGACTTCCCCATCCCTTAGGCTGCATTTACACTTCACTTCCCAATTACCAAGCTGCCTAAATAGGCTATTAATCGCCCAATGAAGGAGCCAAATGCTTGTTCGTTGGTTGAAATGATTATTTGGGTTCCTTAAAAATCAAAGTTCTCGGCAGCACATTGTCCTGTCTAAACAGGCTGTTTTATGACCGCCAATCGTCAAACCATGTGACAAATCAGCAATCTTTTAACAGCCACCATCGGCTAGCGTAAATGAGCCTCTAGGTCTTTATCCCATAATAAAAGAACTTTGGTTATCAATTAAAATTATTAATGACCCCCTTTATTACCCTAGACCACCAGGGAATATAAAATACAATTAACCCCTTTTCTAATCAGGACCACCAAGGATTTTGGAATTACATGAAAAACTGTCTAGAAGTGATGAGCCGGAGCCACAATTTGCCAGCCATATTGTATGTAGCTCTGGATGGGAATGGGTATGAGCAGAAGACAAAATCATGTAAGTGTTCGTCACCTTTTTCCATCTTCTGTCATGTCCTTAAGACTTCTACTAAGACATCAGTGGTGATCCCCACCGAAGCAAGGTAGAAGGACCATAAAATGATTTTGCCTGATGCCCAATAAATTCCCCTTGCTTCCAGAGATCACAGTGCTATAGACACGATGTTATTGAAAACTTACCACTACGAACTGAGAAGCAATATGGCGGATAGTCATGTCTGTCTGAACCACCTTGTGATCCATGACTTTGTTGACGTAGCTCTTTAGAGACTCGGGATAGCTGGTGAAGTCGGAGAATCTGACGTCCGGCAAGTTCGAGATGATCTTCTCCACATTGCTGTTGGAGGCCGTGTTCCAATCTAACTCAACCTTTTCATTGTCTTTATGCAAAAAGAAAAGGCAGAAATTTATTACAATGGGGGTCTACATCGAGAAATACCTGAAGACTATGGAGCGTCTGTAGACCGTGAGTCTACAATGACACTTATATCCCCAACGAAACAGGTTAAATAAACTTACCATAGGTGAACACGAGGTTTTGTGATCCGGACAAGGCACAGACAGTGGCAGAAGACTTGAGCTGAAGGGAGAAGTCACTCAGTACTTTCCTAAGGATGGCATCTGCTTTGGCTTCCACTCGTAGCCTTGGTATCGAAAGCTCACCACTAAGGGCACCTTCGGTGCGGCCGTCATACCTGAACATAGGAAACAAAGAGGTCGGCCATTAATATGAAGAAGGTTAGAGTTGGTCAGTTCTGTAGACGATGTGCTTGACCTTGTGAAGTTACTACGAAGAGATGAAACAGGAGAAAAAAATGTGACCTCATTTACCACAATGTAGTAAGGGAATTTTCTTCTGGGAAAAGGCTATAGAATTTTTTTTTGCATAAATTTCAACCTAAAAAAAAGTTATCACCTCTCCACAGGATATATACTAAGTGTTAGATCTGGGTGAGTCTAACCGATGGAATTCCCACCCAAGTCTACGGTGGAGGACTTGGGTTACCAGTTCTCTGCTGGGAAGGGTTTGGTGCTAATAAGCTTAAAAGGTGTTTTCCACTTAAAAAACCCAAACTGTTCTTTACTTCCTCCTCCTCTAGTCCCGGTGTCTGTCATTGCCTGTAGAGATGACATCACATTGACAGCGCTGCAGCCAATCAGTGAGCTTAGTGACTCTGTGCAGCCAACTATAGCAGAGCTACTGAGCTCAGCTGTCTGCAGCGCTGTTAATGTCACGTCAGCTCTACAGGCAATGACAGACAGTGGGCAAAATAGTGGAGACTCAGTGCTGGAACTAGATCTGGGGAGGGTGAGAAAGGCAAAAAACTACTTTTATGGCATAAAAAGGTCACAAGTCAGGGCATATACTTTCTCTACAATAATCAAATTTTACAGCAAGTTACCTAAGTCTCCCAGTGAAAGTGACTTCTGAGACCTGCTGGTTGTTGAGCTCAGCGACGAGAGCGAACGATCTCTGGAAATCATTGGATTCATCATTGACTCTAATGCTGCCACCAAAATTGATGTTGGCATTTGGGATTTCCATGTTACTCGTCAGAATAATCTTGTTGCGGTTATATGTGATGGTCAGCCGCGCCTCTGACGTCTTCACTCCTGTAAAGCAGCATTTATTGAGATTTTAGGTCTCAGATTTACTTTTCTCAGAGACCCTATTCTCCATGGGTTGCGTCTGATAAGTGCAAGTCAGCTTCATTGACTTAAATGTTGATGAGATGCAATACCAGACACAGCCCAAGGGTGGCGCTCTTCTCAGAAAAAAAAAGACTTGTTCTTATTTTGAACAATCCCTAAAAAAAAACTCTAGAAATGTGATTACCTTCTGCTTGTGCGGAGATTTGGATAGTGTCCACCAGGTCCCGTTCTTCCCTGTTCATCCTGTAACCTGCAGTCAGGGAATATTCTTGCACCTCTCCTGTTGGTTGGATCTCCATTTCATACCTTGCAAATGCAAGCAAAAGAATACTTATTTTTTCTTTTCCCAAAAAAGTTCTTATCCCCTCAAACCTACAGGGGCTAGCAGTGCGTTCACTATAGAGACAGCCCGCACCACTGCCATGGCACCTGATGAACTGAGATTCTTATTTCCCTCTGTAATAAACATTCTGTGTAGCTGCCACTAGGGGGCGCTCATCCTATAGAAACATATACAGCTCCCAGTGCGTCCAAAACAAGCGCTAATTATCTATCTCCTACTAGAATTGGGTAA
>VIAB01010285.1:38557-54910 GCA_009801035.1 Oophaga pumilio | reverse complement strand
TATCTATCTATCTATCTATCTATTATCTATCTATTATCTATCCCTCCATCTCTTACTTGATGCTGAAGAGTTTTGTTGGTGCAGTCGGTGCAGGAATGGAGAACTTGAACTGTCCATCTCTCATAGAGATTCGCGCCTGGACCCCGGATTCATGGTAGATGTTGGTGTTCATTTGGACGGCATGTCTCAAAAACTGCGGAATCTGGATTCCTATCTGTGTAACAAACTCTACGGCAACTGCCGGATTCAGGGAAAATGACTTTACCTGCGGAGAACATGAATATTCATAAAAGTCCATATAACTTGTCCTCAATATCTACCGCTCTGCTGAGTGAGAATGAGGATGAGAAGCCGCTCTCACTCCTCAGCCCTGGGTCATGTAAAGTAAAGGCAGAAAACATTTATTTTTACTATATATCTGTTGTATTTTTTACCAGTATGAAGCGGTCGGATGGTTTAGTAAATTGTGGTTTAATTAAAGAGTCTTCTTTCAACACTGACTCTTATTTAGAGTTGTAATAAGAGAGATTGTCTCTCGCTCCGGAGGACACAACATGTTTATGGATTACACAAAAATATTGACTTGAATAAGATTTGTGTAATGCCTCATTTCCCCTGTGGGGGAGCTGCAGGACAAGAGGACACATACTGCCTGAGATCACAGGATACCCTGGAATCAGCGTATTTTTATGGGAGCCTTTTTGGAAGAACGGGATTATCTATAGGAGACAACCAAAAAACAGAACTTACATCCATGTTTCTAGTTTTTATTCCGGCCTTTGTACCCGGAGCAATTATTCCTGATAAAGATACTTGGAGCTGAAGACCGGATCCGGTTGGGAGGGAAAACTGATTGTCCAAGAAGATGTAGTGAATGAAGAGGTCACTGTCGACACCGCCGGAGAAAATCTGAGCAATCTGGAACATTACATAGAAAAACACATTCAATTATCACATCATCAGTATAGTGAAGCAGTGTCCCGATGGTGACAGATGATTTTATTGACATGACGATACCTATTTCACCCGCTGTGTATGGCTACCCAATGGCCTGTGACAAGTTTTGTCACGATGCACATCCTGCCCTAGACTAGTCTACAATTTAGTGTTAGCTATCTATAAAGTTTCACATGTGCCATCTGCTGTTCAACTCACGGTACTGCAGACATCTTTCTCAAATAGCTGCAGCTGCTGGCCCACATTTATCAATATATTTGCATTTTTTTTTACGTTCTTCCTGAAATTATAATCTAATCTCCTGTGCGACACATTTTTACCTATCAGTCATAAAATTTAGAGCCAAATCACCCTGACATTGACTTTGATTCTAAAATAATTGCAGCTCTGGATATAACTTCTGCGCCTATAAATTATATTAACCCCCCCGAGTTAAAGCCTGCAATATTGTCTACAGCTGCATTTACAGCTGTGCAGGCTTCGGAGCTGAAATCTCTCGGCTTGATTGACCGTTTCAACATCTAATCTGCATTTTGATGTAGGGAAAATAAAATGACAAATATAGTCCCTTCCTACATATATTGGAGAAGGAGTCTCCTACGGCAGAGGCTATGCTCCTTCCCTGACTGGAAGGCAGAAAGCTATTCCTACTGGCTGTCGTGCAATGACGGGATCGCTGTGCGGAGATCTGGCTGTGAGAAGAGTGAACCGAGCATGTGTGACCACCAGCTCATAAGGTGGACATGCACAGGGATACATATTTTGAACACCAGGTGGCGCAATAGTATGTAAGAAAAGGTCATAACTCATCGGAGATCTGGCTATGAGAAGGGTGAATCAAGCATGTGCGACCACCAGCACTCCGCTCATTAGGTGGACATGCACAGTGCTATACATTTTGAACACTAGGTGGCACCATAATGTGTAAGAAAAGGTTATAACTGTCATTACATCATTTATTAATGTAGCACTGAACACCAGGTGGTGCCATAATGTGTAATAAAAGGTCATAACTGTCATTGGATCATTTATTAATATGGCACTTTTTATGATCTATCTATACAATGAATATAATATTTCCTGGGGGAAGAAATAATAAAATCTTCACTATCATATAGCTATGTTCTACCTTTCCAGGGAGGTCCTGAGCAGATTGGAAGCTCTTCAGCATCAAACTTCCCAGCATCTTGAAGTCGCTCAACTTAATGTAACCCAGTTCTTTACCGAGGATCTCCAGGTAAGCATTGGCCTCTGGGGCATTGCTAGAGCTGACTTCCCGTACCAGCTTCTCCACGTTGTAGAGGAAAGCCTTCTTCAGGTCCTACAGTGGAAGATGGCACAGATCATATACATTCTGGACCTTCCTATGGTCAGTTATCGCATTGTATCGTATCTTACCTGGTTCTCCTTGTCCTGTCTGGAGATTCCAAACCACTTGTACAAAATTTCGGTGACTTTGTCGGGAACTTTTCCATCCACCCAGTACAAGGCTTTTGTGGTGGTGTCTGGGAAGAAGCCTTCCTTACCAAACAGAGCGTCGAGGGTTGGTTCAAAGCCTTTGCCTTCAAGACCGATCTGTGGAAAATAAGCAATCATTGATCAGTATGACAGTCTACGTGGGAAGGGGAAGGGGAAGACGGTGGACCCAGGGAACTACAGCCGGTGAGTCTGACTTCTATACCAGGAAAGATCTTTGAACAAATTATTAAAGAACATGTATGTAAGTACCTGCATAAGAATGAAGTGATTAAACAGAGTCAGCATGGGTTTGTAACTAATAAGTCATGTCAGACTAACTTAATTTCCTTCTATGACAGAATCACTGACTGGGTGGATCAGGGAAATGCTGTAGATATAGTATATCTTGACTTCAGCAAAGCATTTGACAAAGTATCTCACACAATCCTTATTGAAAAAATGACTAAGTATGGAATGGACAAGGCAACTGTTAGGTGGATTCATAACTGGCTTAGTGATCGTACTCAAAGAGTGGTCGTAAATGGCTGCACATCCAGTTGGAAGAATGTCTCAAGTGGGGTACCACAAGGCTCTGTTTTGGGCCCTGTATTGTTCAACATCTTTATCAATGATTTAGATGAAGGAATTGAGGGTAAACTGATCAAATTTGCTGATGACACAAAGCTAGGAGGGGTAGCTAATACTTGAGAAGAGAGAGAGAGGATTCAAAAAGATATAAATAAACTGGAGCAGTGGGCAGCAACTAACAGAATGGTTTTTAACAGGGAAAAATGCAAAGTACTACATCTGGGCAATAAAAATGAAAAAAGCATATACAAAATGGGAGGAATAGGGCTAAGTAACAGCACATGTGAAAAAGACTTGGGTATACTGAACATGAGTCAACAGTGTGATGCAGCAGCAAAAAAGGCAAATACAATTCTAGGGTGTATCAACAGAAGCATACAGTCTAGATCACGTGAGGTCATTATTGCCCTCTACTCCTCTTTGGTTAGACCTCATCTGGAATACTGTGTCCAGTTTTGGGCACCACATTTTAAAAAAGACATCAACAAACTGGAGCAAGTTCAGAGAAGAGCCACCAGAATGGTGACCAGTCTGCAAACCATGTCCTTATGAGGAACGGTTGCAGGATTTGGGAATGTTTAGCTTGCAAAAAAGAAGACTGAGAGGAGACTTAATAGCTGTCTACAAATATCTCAAGGGCTGTCACATTGTAGAAGGATCATCTTTATTCTCATTTGCCCAAGGAAAGACTAGAAGCAATGGGATGAACCTGAATGGGAGGAAACACAGATTAGATATTAGAAAAAACGTTTTGACAGTTAGGCTGATCAATGAGTGGAACAGGCTGCCACGAGAGGTGGTAAGTTCTCCATCAATGGAAGTCTTCAAACAGAGGCTGGACAGACATCTGTCTGGGATGATTTAGAGAATCCTGCTTTGAGCAGGGGATTGGACCAGATGGCCCAGGAGGTCCCTTCCAACTCTACCATTCTATGATTCTATTCTATGACATTAGCACTACCGCTCCATTCACACAGGAGACCAAGGCATCCTCGCTCTCCTACATGAGGTGTGTCCAGACAGTCAGAATCCCAACAATTAAATATTTATTCCCTATTGTGTGATAAGTTTTGATAACAAAAGCAATTTAAAGGGGATCTTTCACTTAATTTTTTACATTTAATCTGCACACCTCCTCCAATTGCCAATGATCCACTGATTCTGGAACAGTTTTTCTTTTTCTTCTGTGTCTCTCTGTTCCAAAGTTATGCTGCCAGGTAATAACGGTGCAAGTTTTCCCTTCAACCAATCGAGAGCATGTCAAGGTGGGCGTTTGCTTTTTCTCCTATGATGCTGGCCAATCAATACATGGCCACACCCACAGGGAAGTTCTGTAGTACCCGCCCACCTTTATTACTGGGGACATAACTTTGGAATAGAGGGGCACAGAAGAGAAAGAGAAACTGTTTCAGAATCAGTGGAGCAGCAGCAATTGTGGAAGTTAGTCAGTTTAGATGAAAAAAATTTAGTGAAATATCCCCTTTAAAAAATAGAAAGGGTACAACATGAAACACCTGAGCAAAATCTGTGCCCCCCCACTCCCATATATTATACAACAGTTTTTTTTTGGACTGGGCACTACTACAGTCTCAGTTTCCTCTATGGCTATGTCATTTATGACATCCATGGCTCTGCTCTCCTTACCTCAAACATATCCACAGACTTTCCAAACACATTCAGCGTTGTCTCCAGCAGGACCTCTCTGGGCATGTAGCCGGTAGAATCATAAATGATGTTTCCTTCCACTTTGGCCCCTAAACTATCCAACAACACTGGAACATCCAAAGTCTTGGAGATTTGATAATTCTTAGACAATTTTGTGAAGTCGCTGACGATAGCGGGAACGCCGTTTGACTTGAGGGCCTCTTCTAGTTTGCTTTTCAACCTGGGAAGAAATATGATTGGTGAATCAGGACCACAGGAGACTAAAAGAGGAGAAAAATGAATTAAAGTGACCAAAATAAATCCAAAATTGTATATCGGTTCAATTCACAATATCTGATGGGAACCTGTCTGGCTGATACAGAGTCCCAAATCCCCTGCTCAACTTATCATAGTCAGCTAAAGTAGTAATAGTCATTAATGAATGGTGTCTTGTGTCCTCCATCTAAACAGACCCGTGGTCACATTCAAGCCACCGGTACCAGAGACACTAATGAGATAGCAGCACGCATGCATGACCATTGCTCCATTTAAACAGTTATCACTCAGTTTATTACAGATATCCCCATCCCGTGTTATCAGTGGAATACCAGTTTAAATCACAACATTCTGCATTCTTTCAAACACCACTAGGGGGAGCTCCATCCATAGGGAGATTTACTGAGCTGTATACGTTTGTGCTTTCTAAGCTCCCCCTAGTGGTGACTGCACGCAGCCAGTATTTTATAATTCTATGACCATGTGAAAGGAAGTAGGGGATTTGAAGTTCCGTGTAAAAGAAGATCATCGCTCGATTGCCTTCATTATAGAAGGGGTCCACCTTTTGTGGACATGTTTTTTTATTTAAATGGATATATTTGGGACTGAAAATCATTTTTTTCAATAGGGTTTCACGCCAAAAAAATTGAACCATTGACTTTTACAGGCTCTTTGTTACATTGCACAGTAAAGTTTGATGTGGTCTGTGCTCAAGACTCATCGGGGAGGAGTTGAGAAAAAGACAGAGGGATGACTTACAAACTCAAACTCAAACCATCATAGTGGGCTCGCTGAATGACTCTCAGTTTACTCATTCTAAAGCCAACAACAGGCAGTGCAATGGCACTGAGAAGGCTAATGGTGCAAAATTCTTATTGAAACTTAATTACAAAAAAAAAATATGTTCAGCCCCAAATACATGCAGTTAAGTAAAATAAAAAAGTTCCGAAAGATGGACAACCCCTTTAATCAGCACATAGTTATAGACCTAGAAACCAAGTGATGGATGTTCAGTTTTAATAATGTGAATTACGCTACAATTACAGATTGGTCTGGACTTACTCCTGCATTTCTGGTGCGCCGGAGTTTTGAATGTTAACGATGTGGGAGGCCACAAAGTTCTTCACTTGCTGGTTGTCGTCCTTGTAGAGGGTCCGAACAACCTTGCGAAGGTCAGATGGTGAAGGGTTTCTCATCAGGATGAGGTAGGCCGCCAGCCTCTTCTGGACCGGTGAGTTTCCATCTTGGAAGACCTGGACAAGTGCACTTCGAGCCTGTGATAAAAAGGATAACATGCATTACTCAGTAGGGGGCGATAAAGAGCCTTGGAGAAAGCTCCTCCCAAAATAAAGAAAATAGGACATTTGTGCCCCAAAGAACAAAAAAATATATTTTTTTCTGATTGTAGAGGTTTTAAACACTTTTTCTGTACAAGATTAGGGTCTGTTATCTTGCCTGATAGCAATTAGTTATATGCTTTACATGGCAAACACTGGACTATAGATGTTTATTCACCTTTTTTGGGACATGCTCTGTGACCTGTGCAGAGATCACTTTGCAGGGAGGGGTGAAGAGGTGAGCTGTGACATCTGTTGTGAATGTGAAATATATATATATATAGTTGTTTCTTATCAAACTAATCCTGTCTTTGATGATATTGAGACTGCTGAGAAGTGATTTCTGCAGAACGTAAAGTATCAGTGTGGAGAGTGAAAACTGCAAGAATTCAGGATTTGGCTCAATATTACATATTACATTCATGAAAAATGAATATTATTTGCAAGTTACATGGTGCTAAATAATTTTTGGTGACGAGTTCTGGACACAAAGTAAAGCGCCAGCTGGTGTTTAAAGTGTTTAAGAATGAGAATGTCCATCTAAAACGTCTAGTGCTGCTCTCTGTTCACCGCAGAGCTCTAATAGAAATATAGTCCTGTCCTCATGGCCATTTCTATGGGCCCAAGCAGTGTGGAAACTGACTGAGCATGTGTGTCCACCAGCGCTCAGCTCATACTGATGGATGTGCGGATTACTATACGCATTAACTCCAAGGTGGCACCATACTATGTAAGAACATGTTATAACTTCTCACTGGATTGTCTTTGTAACAGTATTAATAATGCTAATATTATTAATTTTTTAACATCTATACAAAAACTGTGATATTTAACCAAAGGCTCGTCCCCTTAAAAGGGATTTGTCGCCAGGTAAAAAGTGTCCAGTTTTTGCTCACTGTTTGTTCCCAATGCTCCTCTGAGTATTGCATTTTTTGTTTTCTTTAGATCCGTCAAAATGTTCCAGAGATACAGCCCTTTTTATTTAGTGCTAAGTGTAATGGCCTTTACAAAGGAGGCGTGGCTCACAGGTAAGTAGACACTCCCCTCAGAGTCAGCCACGCCCCCTTGCAAACGTAAAAATGACCAGTGAACAAAAAGACGCATATCTCTGAAACCGTATGGCGGATTTAAAAAAAACAAAAATCGCAATACTCAGGGGAGAAGTAGGAATAAAATAAGAGCAACATCTAGACACTACGGTTTGTCTTAAACAATAGATATTCACACGTTTCCTTTAAGTAAAGAGACCATGCTAGATACAGTGCTTGGGGCATATACTTTCACTCCTGAAAGTCACTTACATCATCAATGACGGACATTTTGCGTAGAGCCTGAACGGCCGCCTTCTGCACCTCCAGTGATGGCGCTTGGCTCCTGACACATTTCACCACAGAGGACTTGACCTGCGGATTGGCTGCTTCTAATACATTCCCCATAATTCCAATGGCCTGGAGTGCAAAACAAGGAAAAAAAGAACAATAATCTGTGAGCTGCAAACTAGAACAGATTTCACGGTTTTCTTTTTTTTTTTTTTACATTCAATACCTTAAGAGTCTGGAAAGTTTTGTCTTGGTCTCCGGTGCATTCGTTGTCGATGAGCGAGGACATGAAATCGGCCACGTCCCTTAGCTCGGGAGTGACCGTGCTCCTGTCTGCATAGAAGCTGGCGACGTAAGAGATTGGAAGGATTCAGCACAGATTGTTCATTACGTAAAACAACATTTAGCTCATAATCAAAGTTATAGATATTCACAATTGACATTTAGGGTCGCTGCTTCCAATAGGTGGCGCTAGAGTTCAAGTCCTTTTCCAATTTGCTTATATATTCACATACGCAGCACAGGACATAAAGTTTTGATACTGCAAACAACAAGTGGCAATGTATGCCGCCCTCCACTGAAGGTTACGGGATCAGCAGATATTTTTGTGTAATAATAGTAACAAGAAATGTTTATTGAGACACATATTCCCTGTTTTGCTTTTTATTACAGGGTTGTGTAGTACCAATAGTCACCACCAGATGTCAATGCTGCACTTCATTTCTCTAGAACTTTGGAAGTTTCAAAACTTTCCAATAAACTTTTTTCTTTTCTCGACTCCAATCTGCTTCATTTTACCTGCGCTGATACATCGTGGAGTTTGTCATATACTCTAATAGTATATAAGGCCAGGGGATGTCTACCCCTTACATATATATCATATATATCATTTAGTATACATATGCTGGAGTATTATTTAGCAGTTGTCTAATAAGCATTATTAATGATTTATGTTTAATTTTTAGAACATTTGTCTACTTTCTGCATTACTCCAAAGAAAACTCACCTGCTGACGGCGTGGCTCAAGGCATAAAATGAAGCTCTGCTTTGCTTGTATTGAGCCATGTTCAGAAGCTCTCGCACACGCTTAGTGCAAGGCGATGGCAAAAGTCCGAGCGCATACGTGACGGTATCGGTCAGTACAGGAGACACATCACCGGTGCGCAGCACCTGAAGAATAGCTCCGAAGCATTCTGGAGTTCCGCACTGAGTCAAAGCTTGTAGTGTGATAGGACTGGAAATAAAACAAAACGAAAAAAAAAAAAGATTAAAATATAATCAATATGAGCCGTGTTCTTACAATGTATGACTTTTACAGTAATGATAAAAATGGGACAAAGTTTAGAAGTTCGCAAAGTCGCAGTCGAATTCGACTCAATGTAGTGCAATGCTGACATCTAGTGGTCTCTTCCGGAACTGCAATACAAAACTCGCAATATCTGGGATTAGGAATTATTGCTATAGATGTGGAAAACTTGTATTCAGCACTAGTCCTGCCAATGCTTTCTCCACCAAAAACTGGGCAAGGAGTAAGAGTTAATTATCAATGACTGTAAGTGAGATTTTGCTTATATTACCCTTCTTTTCTCAAAAGGAAAATAAAATCTAAAAATGTATGAACATATTCGGTATGGCCGCCGGCGTCGCTGTCCTAATAAATAAAATAGCATAATATTTCTCCCATATTGTGATAAAGAAATGGAAGAAAAATCGAAAGAACAGAATCATTGCTGTTTTATGGTCACTTTGTCCCCCCCCAAAAAAAAAGAATAAAAAGTTATAGTTTTCGGAAGGTGACAAGGAAAAGCAAAGTGACTACATAAAACTAGAGCCATCCTGTAGAGGTCCCATCACTGGCACCTCTGAAAAAATCAGTATTAATCCTTATGTAAAAGTAGCAACAAGTGCTCAATTTCCCTACAGTGCCTCCACAGGTGAACTGGAGCATTACACCGTTCTCACTGAGAGCTATAGGCAGCATGGATGTGCTGGGATTTCTAGTAAGAGGAATAAACGCTCTGCTCTGTCTAATCGCCGCAAGATGACTGCAGAATGTTACTCAAATAAATCAGAAAAGGGTTTTCCATCCCAAAATCTGTGTAAATACCTTGATAGCTGCGTCAGTCTTGGCACAAGGGGCCCGAGGGTCTCGTTGTTTAGAGCCCGCAGGGCGGTGACCAGTTTGTAGAACCTGTTTGCTCTCTGCTGGTTCTGTTCTGTAGATGATAATCTCTGCAGCTCCATAAGGTTTTCCATAACGGCATCTTCGCTGGAAGAAGGAGACTCTGTGGCCTCCAGGGCCAGGCCCTTTACCAACTGTGAATCTATGAAAAATACAGGGACGTGGATCACATATACGCAGCACTCTGATGTGACCTGTTATATATATATTTATTCATATACCTTACACATATATATATTCATATACCTTGTACTAACATAAATAGCACCAGTCAGTGCGGGGCTCCATCTGCTGGATGATTTAGGAATTACAGTGTCATAAATTAAACAGATTCTCACCTGCAAACTCTCTGTTGTTCGTCTTTGAGGAATCTTCCAGTTTCAAGCTCTGGGTGACTTTTGCCATCATGCCATACTGATTTCTGAAATAAATGGAAATGGATATATTACAACCTGTGCTTACGTATTTCGTCGACTTCTGAGGACTTTAGTTTTATTTCTGAATCTGATTATTTCCAGATATAGACGGCTAATTGTTCCTTATTCCTTTGTTGGTAGTGTACATTCAGTATATGGAGAACCCCATGTGAAGATTAAAATGAAGCCCCCTTCTAGCATAGATCTCCATTATTACAGTACATAATCACCTGGGACAGGAGCATTTAAAAGGGTTGTGCCGTCGTGCTCTCCTGCGTGATCTGACATGGAGCAAAACAAACGCATGATGGGCCGGACCATCCGACACCCCGGCTGCACTGAGCCCCGATGCCTTCGCTCTATTCATTCGTTATGCAACGGCTAAGTGCATGACTATCTCTCCCATGGAGGATTAATACCGAGGATGTCCCTATGAATTATCTCTGCTCCATTAAGATGGGCCTCTTTCTCATACCCCAATAATCAGGAAGTTATTACCTATATAAGGACAAAGACCTCCAGTGCTTAGCTGTTACCCAACTAGTTTACATGATCCCTGGGTTATTTGCCAACACCTTAATTTGTGGGTCCTGTGGAAAGGGGATTCCTGCAGCATAGCCACTCACTATTCCCTTCAATGTTTGGCTATCACCCAATCTCTCTTCATGATCCCTCAGTTATTCATCAACACCCTAACTTATGGGCCCCGTGGAAAAGGCACTCCTGCAGCATAGGCATAAATTATCTCCAATGTATGGTTATCACCCAACTTGTCTTCATGATCCCTCAGTCATTCAACAAAACCCTAACATGTCGGTCCTGTGGAAAGGGGATTCCTGCAGCATAGGAATTCATTATGCTTTTTAATGCTTGGTTATCACCCAACTTCTCTTCTTGATCTCTCAGTTATTCATCAACATCCTAACTTGTGAGCTCGTAGAAAGGGGATTCCTGCAGCATAGGCACTCATTATCCGCTTCAATGCTTGGTTATCACCCAGTTTGTTTACATGATCCCTCAGTTATTCATCAACACCCTAACTTGTCGGTCTCATGGAAAGGGGATTCCTGCAGCATAGGCACTCATTATTCCATTCAATGCTTGGTTATCACCCAGTTTGTTTACATGATCCCTCAGTTATTCATCAACACTCTAACTTGTTGGTCTCATGGAAAGGGGATTCCTGCAGCATAGGCACTCATTATTCCATTCAATGTTTGGTTATCACCCAACTTCACTTCATGATCCCTCAGTTGTTCATCAACACCCTAACTTGTGGGACCTATGGAAGGGGGATTCCTGCAGCATAGGCACTCATTATTCCCTTCAATACTTGGTTATCACCCAACTTGTCTTCATGATCCCTCAGTTATTCATCAACACTCTAACTTGTTGGTCCTGTGGAAAGGGGATTCCTGCAGCATAGGCACTTATTATCCATATCAGATTTGCCATAATGAAACTTTGAATCTTCTTTCTCCTTCTATGTAACTCTGGCTGAACTGTTTTATTAATATATGAATTTTGGGCTAATTATTGCAAAACGTTAGGCACCATTATTGCACTTACTTGTGAGAGAAGGGAAGGAACAGATGAGTCTCCACACAGGATGCCTCAGTCACGTGTCTTCTTTTTGTCTCCAGGGTGTACTGACAAGTCTGGCTGCTGCTGACCAGTGTGGACAATGGGGCATTCTGGGAGAAAAATATATTAAATTATAGAAACAATGAACCAATAAACTAAAGAGAACCTGTCATACTAGAGAGATGGACATACCAGTCCTTTAAAGAGGGCGATCGGGCTGACGTAGTCTCTGGATGGTGTGAACTGGTCGCATGTCTTCAGGTTTGTATGGACAGTGACATCGGCACTCCCTTTCTTTCCTGCACTGATTTCACTTGTGCATTTTCCATATACAGTGTCCTGTAAATTGGAGCAAAAAAAGAAGAAAATCTCACAAATGTAATATAAAAATATTTTTCACGCGCTGCTTCTAGAAAAAAATTCAATTCTATTTTTCTAAGCTGAGACAAACCCTTTAAATTTAAAGGGGTATTTTGGTCTACATAAATTATCACCAATCCACTGAAATCCTCACCTCTAGGACCACGACTAATCGGCAGAACAGGGGACTTGTACCCTTCACTCTCCGATGTCCTCAAGACTTGGGAGAATGGATGGCATAAGTACAGTGTACTGGCGGCCATGGGGGTCCTAGTGTTGGGCGACCTTTAAAATTATCTTACGTAGGTCAAAGGCCATAACAGGTATTCTTACCATGTTACTGGTTTCCTGTGTCTCATCTGGAACAAGAAGAGCTGAAATGATGCCTCTCTTAATATTTAGTATAGTCCCAGGCTCGTCTTCTTTGGGATATAACATGACCCTTTTCCCATCCTGAACACTGAAGTTGACTTCATACCTAGAGGGGGACATTACCAAACATCAAAAATGCAAAGTAAAAAGTAGTGTTATAGCCGATACAGATCTGATGGCTTTCTCTACCCGTACATGCTTCCTTAAAGGGGTCACAGCATTTCATATAATTCATATATTCTTCTGGTAGAACTCTTCTTGCTAATTAAAATGTGCCGCCTACCACTGCCCACTATTTCTGGATAATGCCACTTTTCTATCCTAAAACGTTGATTTATTTCAGTCACCTGCAGTACCATTTTTAACCACTGCGGACAAATCATTTTTTTCCATAGAAATCAGTGCAACAGCGCCCCCATCTCTATTCTTAGAATTCAGTCAAAATATTGACCTTTGATTCACCATAATTTTAAACAGGAAAATCTTCTAGAAATGGCAGCCACTTCATTTTACTGAGACCGGACAGTGCTGTTATATTCTGGTTTTATAGAAATGGTAACGGCGGTCCCTTAAAATAGTCCTTCTGGCTTACTTGGACAAAGCGTTGGAGAAGTCGTCAGAGTTCTTCGCCTTCTTGTACATGGGTTTGCCATCGGAGTCCACCCCGTACACCTCTCCTAAGGTGCACTGTTTTATCCTCAGGATGAAGTTGCATGGTTGTGGCACTTCCAGCTCTACCTGATATTACACAAGATGACGAAATATTTAGAAAGGGAAAAAAAAAATAGTATAAGATTGTGACATTCCCCAATCTATGCCCAGTTTTCTCTTATCCACTTACCTTGCAGTTAAACTTGGACCCGCTTTGTGAATCGGCTGTACCGGACACCCCACTGGATGCAGCAGCGTCATAATTATATATATATTTCCTAAGATGTCTGAACTTAATTGCATCTCCTGAAAGAAATGTAGGAACAAGTGTAAGGGAATTAAATTATAATTATTAATTGAATTAAAGAAGATTTTTAACAAAAAAATATATATTTTCATACACCCTAATTCTGAGTTAAAATAGGAGGTCGTCCGTTCAGGATCCTCAAACCTTGGCGAGAATATAGAGCGGTTACTAAGAACGTCCTATCAATGTGAACGGAATGTGAAAGTCTGTAAGTCCTTTATCTAGCTGAGTGCTGTGCAAAAATGTTACAAATGCATCAGAGCTACTGCTCTTGGTTCTGACAGCTCTCCGATCCCTTCTCTCAGTGTTAGAGATAGCAAAAGGAAGGGTGATTGAGGGGAAAGAACACATAGAGACTCAAGGAGAGCAGAGAAAACACGTTTGTTATAGAGAAGTAGGAAAGCATATGAAATAAGTGCAGGACAGAAGCTGTGCTGATTTATCAGCCAATGAATACAACAGCACCATGACATCATCGCATCCAGCCTATATTACAGGGAGAGGAACTCCCACAAGAGAAAAATCTGAAATTTGGATCAGTCTGTATATCAGGGGGATAAAAAGGAAGGAATAAAAATTGCAGACTGAAACTTAGGTAAAGGTAAACACTAGCATATATAAAATAATATTTTCCACATTGTCCATAGACTTAAGCCCCTTCGTCTATCCTTATCACTGTCATAATGTATTTTGATACATTCTACACTAAAATCCTTCAAGGGGATTTTTAAAAAAATGTATTCATATATATCTAAAAAAAAGTACAAAAAATCCTACAATCACAAATTTTATTAAAATGTATAAAAATGATGAAAATTTATACAAAGCTTAATTAGTTAGCGTAAAAAAACCTTTTTTATACATATATGGTAATCACAGGACTGTAATAACCTCAAATAAATTAATTGGTGTTACCATGACCAATATATAAAAAACAAGATAAAACAAAATAATGATTTTCTCATAGTGGTGATATAAAAAAAAAGTAAATGCCACAGCGGTTTACACACACCTACAAGGAGCAGGTAAAAAAATTACAACATTTTTACACATAAGCCAAGCCTAACAAAGCCTGTTTTTAATTTCTTGACAATAAAATGATCCTTCAGTGATCAGCTATAAACCCATGGGGAATCTGGCAGCAGGTGTTCAATTTCCCTACAGCGCCACCAGGTGTGAAATAAAAAAATTACACATTTCTCATAAAAAAAAAATTGCATTCCCTGCTAAGTTTGACAGATGAGTATCAACTTAGTAACTCAGCATTCCTGAATGTTGTCGTATGTAAAACTATGAAATACAAATTTGCAAACTTTTCATTAAATTTTTTTTTTTTTAGGAATATGGCCACCATGTCATATATAAAAAATGTTCAAAAAGTCAAAGTTATATACAGAATTCAAATTCTTCTATGGTAACTTCAACAGACGGTGACCAAAAAAAAAAAAGGACCGCGATTTGAGAAATGACGCGTACGGAGCTCGCCTTCGGTTGCAGTCTACCAGGTGAACACAAGAGGGCGCTATCCCCTCATGTTACGCTGATGTAACCGCGGTCATTTCCCCATTTATCTCACACTTTGTCCCATATAGAACAACTTGTATCTTTTCCAGGGAGCAGCCTCCAAGACAAAGGTTAAGCACACAGTACACACTACGCGATCTCCGGGAAGATTATCTGCAATAAATAATTATCCACACTGATAGGGCCGGTATGAAGTCACCTCACCGCCTGCTGTTTACCGGGAGGACCAGGGCTCGGGTACCAGAGTCCATTCCAAAAAGCAGATGGAAATCATCTGAACTCACCCCTATTGTAAACCTTACTAGAGTTTAGTTTTATCTGGTGACGTTCCTAGGTTCCATTTTTGCACTAATTGATTGTATCCGATGCAATTTATAAAGAGTGATCTTACTTGAGCAGCTGGGATTTTGGCTTTCCGTCCCATCTTCTTCTGCAAATGCAATAGAAAAATTCTCAGTTAATGTATATAGTGATAATAATAATAATAATATATATAGTCTGGCTACAATAATACAACAACGTATCGGAACACTTAATGCCCCGGTGACTGCTCTTCTCTCAGCTCTACCCTAATACCTGATGCGGATTTGTCACCAAATTTCACGACATAAACCACAAACGATAGACACCCTGCCCCGAGCGGTTCCATTTTTGGCTGATTTTTTACTAATCTGCTTAGACAAATCGATCGGGAGCCCGATGCGCCCAGATAGATGAGTGATGGAGCCTTCTGTCACTGTTCTCTGAACATCAACCTGCCCAGTTATCGTTCCTCGGATTATTAGACCTTAGACCTGATGAGACTGGTGCACTTACTTTGACAAGCATAGTTAGAATGGCTGTAGAATCTTCAGATGAAGATGAGCATTTATTTTGTTTCTAATCCGATCATTTTAATATCAGGCAGACAGACGTAGAAAAAAAAAAGGGATCCTACGGCATCAGCGTCATCCTGGTGTAAAGGATTTATTGAATAATGTAAGTAGTTGTATTGTGAAATATCTTATATGTTTGTAAAATAAGTCTATCTAAAAAGAAAAAAAAACAAAAACAGCAACAGGCAAAATTGTACCTGGGTGCTGTGTCCCCCCCGCAGGGCAAATACCAAGTCTTCAATATGGAAGATAAAAAATGGAGGCAGCGCACCAGTGACAAAAGTGCTATCTAATAGCCCAAAATGGTGAGGTTTCGGCTCAGAGCTGTGAGCCTTTTCCAAGTTTGCACGGTGGCTCAGTGGTTAGCACTGCAGCCTTGCAGCGCTGGGGTCCTGGGTTCAAATCCCACCAAGGAAAAGATCTGCAAGGAGTTTGTTTCTTTGTATATGTGTTTGCGCGGGTTTCCTCCCACACTACAAAGCCATACTGATAGGGAATCTAGA
>VIAB01010283.1:47011-66818 GCA_009801035.1 Oophaga pumilio | reverse complement strand
CCACATATACCCCAATAGCAGCAGTATCCTCCACATATACCCCATCAGCAGTATCCTCCACATATACCCCAGCAGCAGCAGCCTCTATATACATAGTCTAGAATACCTGATGCGTTAGAATCGGGCCACCATCTAGTCCTATATATATAAGCAGTAAGCTTTGCCCACTTTTCACTTGAGTTTATTTGCACATTAGTTTTTGAATGCTGTTCAGCAAAACAGACACAATTTGAGTAAAATGTACCAAAAAAGGGTGCAAATACATTCATAAATGTTTTTTTTTTTTTTTTAAAGGTCCAACTCACTAAAATAGTGTGAAGGCTGCTTTATATTGCTACTTTTTGACAGTTTTTTTTACAGTTAAGCTAGAAATCAGCCATTATCAGACTTTTTGTCTAGTTGATTAAATACATTTCCTTTTAGTTATACCCTAACTAATGCATTATTTTTTATTTTATTTATTTTTACTTTTTAAGGGACGAACACATATATTTAAAATTCATGCCCGGTCTATGAGCGTAGAAAGAGATATCCGATTTGAGCTGCTGGCACGTCTATGTCCAAACAGCACAGGTAAGTTTTTTACAAGGTAGCTTGGTAATGCTATGTATTCCTAAAGACATTAATATATGTGAAGCACAAAAATAAATATGCCATACTAGGTTTGTGACCTTTTCTTCCTAGGTGCTGAAATCCGCAGTGTGTGTACTGAAGCGGGAATGTTTGCGATTAGAGCCCGCCGAAAAGTGGCAACAGAGAAAGATTTCTTGGAGGCTGTAAACAAGGTTATCAAGTCATATGCAAAATTCAGTGCTACACCTAGATATATGACCTACAATTAAACCTTTTCTGACAATGTATTGCCAGATCACAGTTTGTGACCTAGTTAAAACTACGATTTAAATATTGCCTTTAGACATATTGTGTAGTTGGAGAGTAATTCAGTTTAGTTTATTTTATTTTGTCCAGCACAAGGCATGATATCCCTTTATTACAGCAATTTTCTTCATTCCTGTGTGGAAAAAAAATGCATGTTAGTGGCTTGCCTTTTTCCCCCAATCTGCTTGTTGAGCTGCATTGATATCAGAATGTGCTCAAACACAAGTGCTGCCCCTTTATGCAGCAAGTAGTAGGTACATACACTGGGAAAACTAGGGGTCTAGAAGCCACTTGCATGCTTTTTTTAATATATAGGAATGAGGCAAACCTGAAAGTGATTTGCAGTTTCATAACTCTATACTGGATAAAATTAGTAAAAAAGCCTTAACGTTTAGTTACTGTAAGGTATTACTGTATTTGTTTGAAATAAAATGGCTGAAATCACTTTTTCTGTTAAACAATGTCAACTGTATACATTTCTAACATCAATAAAAAGAACAAGAAATATTTTCAGTTGTCAAATCATTTTATTTTAATTGGAGAAGTTATTTGTCCATATTCTCATCTGAACAAACAATATTATCTATGAAGGCAAGTTCACTTGTATTTTACATAAAAATATATATCTAGAAAAATAGACTATTGGCAAATAACATAACACTAACATCTTCAAATATTTCCGTAAACACAATATTTAGAACATTTATTAAAACCTCTTTAGCACTTTCAGATGTAAGTAATATTGGCAGCTTGTGAGTGACTGAATTTATTGGTGGCGATTGTAGTCAATTTGTTTTTACTGTAAATATAATTAAGAAAATCTTACTGCCGGTCCATGAGGCATTTTTTTGTGCTATAAAACATAGTAAAATTATGTTGGTAAGGATTCGGCCATAATAATGACAGCACATGTTGTAAATTAAAGGAAATGTTTCCTGAAAAAGATATAACTTACTCCTATACTTATATAAGCATAGCTCCATCTATGTCATTTTCATTGTCAATCCCAGCAGCTGTTTTCTGCTTTGTGCTGGACACAGGAGAGTATTTCTTCTGGAAGCAGCGCATCTGTACTTTGCGGATACACGTGTATTAGTAAGATATATATTGTTTTCAGGAACGCATGTATACATTTATATATATATTTTTCTTTTATCTGAACGTTGATTTAAAAAAAAAAAAAAAAAATCACTATTATAGAAGTTATACGGTCTCTGATGGTACCTATATCCGAATGCGCATCATAATTATGTGTATGGGAACACATTTTATGTTTGTAGCACAAGATAAAGTAGATGAAAAAAAACTTGTTACCAGACTTTGGCCCCAATTCATCATTTGCAGTTCTTTTTAAGTCACGTCCTTTTTTGTATTGCAGTATTAGTTGCAGTTTCTGGTGCCAAATTCTTTAAAATGGCACACGCAATTCATAAATTTAGCGCAAGGTCAAAAGTGGTCTGATTTCTATCTTGAACGATTTTTGTGACCTTTTTGGTGCTAAAATACTGGCATACTCAAAATACACGAAGGTGAGACTGAAGTGGATTTGCACCATATTTTGAATGGGAAGAAAAGTGACCACAGCATAAAACAAAATAAATTAAAGAAAAACCACCGGCAAACACATTAACTTTTGTTCGTGGGAAAACCCCTTTAATTTTAATCAATAGATCTTGGAATAATAATACGTTCCACAATTGGATGTGTTTAAAAAGAATGTTCCTGTGCTAGATAATTTTATACATGTGCCCCTGCTGTGTACTGTGTAAGGCCTCTTTCACACGTCAGTGTGTCCAGTATGTGTGGTGACAGTTTTCACACGTACCGGAGACACTGACACACATAGACCCAGTCTATGCACATGTCAGTGTGTTTTCACAGAGCGTGTCCGTGGGCAAAACACACTGACATGTCTGTTTTTTACCGGCTGCACGGTCCGCAAACCGTCCCGCACATGTGGACACGGAGAAGACACATTGATGTCATCCATGTGACACGCATCAGCGCCGGGGAAGAAGCGCTACAGTAAGAGCTCTTCCCCGGTGTTGGGTGCTGAACACAACTCTCGGCATTCTCTCCTGGTCTGCTGGCGAGCAGGGGAGAAGGATGAAAGTTCTATCAATGTCAGAAAGATGACAGCAGGTGGGGGCTTTTGGGACTATTACGCCCATCATCCGACACCTACTGCCATCTTTCTGACTTTACTATAACTCTCATCATTCTCTGCTCGTGCTGATCGCCGGCAGAGCAGGGGAGAATGAGAGACGTCTTCAGCACCTGCAGCCAGGGAACAGCGCTTACTGTAGCGCTTCTTCCCTGGCGGCCGTCCCTGTGGTTTTGATGAGACACGGACACTATCTGCGGTACCAGAAATATCAGGATGTGTGAAACCGGCCTAATAACTGTGTCTGACTGTACAGGGAATTGGTCTGATCATACCACAGGTCTTGGGCAGGGGAGGAAGCAAAAGAGTATACAGACAGGACAGCATGGGATCACAGCTGATTTTCTTTGAAGTAAAACATTACTTAAAAAGAAGCAGGGAAATGTTTTACCTCAGGGAAAGAATCAACTTTGATTTCATGCTGTCCTCTCTGTATACTCTTTTGCTTCGTTCCTGCCCAGGAGCTGTCGTATGATTAGCCAATGTCCCTGTATGGTCAGAACCTGCCATTACACAGCAGGAGCACATTTATAAGATTATCTTAGCACAGGAACATTTTATTTAATCACATCCAATTGTGGATATTATTATTATTCCAAGATCTAGTTAATAAAATGCACTTTGTGAGAAAACCCCTTTAAGTAGACTAGCTGAGGCTAGTTTCACACTAGCGTTGCACAGACCTGCGTCGGTCTGCGCACAGCCGCCGCTAAGCTCCGCCCCCGCCTCCTCCCGATCGCTCCGCTTATGGGCGCATGACGCTGCATGTGACTTGCGCTCCCTATCTTTTTCATTGGGTTCGCAGGCCGTACACAGGTATGCGTTTGCCGGCGCATGCGTCCTTTTGACGGTGCGCTGAGCCCACCAAAATGCAACACGGTGTGTTGGGCACAGGTCGGCGCACCGTCAAAAGGATGCATGCGCCGGCAAATGCATACCTGAGCTCGGCCTGCGAACCCAATGCTAAAGATAGGGTGCGCAGGTCACATGCGCCCATAGGCGGAGCTTAGCAGTGGCCGTGCGCAGACCGACGCAGGTCTGTGCAACGCTAGTGTGAAACTAGCCTAAGCTGTTTAATGTTGGTTGGGTGTAGTGGGATGTCTGTCCTTGTGGGGTGCACTTAAATAGTGTTGGGCAGCCTGCCTGATCTAATAATATGGGCCTTATCAATAGGCTGTAACCAGACACACTGCATCACACCTATCTGTGTGACTGGCGTCCTATACTAGCCTCATCTGTGTGCATTTTAAATACTAGACCAACAACTGTATGAATAGAGGGCACCGCCTAATATGTGGGATCAACTCGTAGCATGTGAAAAAACAACCAAAAAGGAAGAAAAGGACAAATGCTATGTAAACCTACATAGGGCCTAACCTGAGGAAGCCACTGTGCATGGCGACACGCGTTAGCATTTATTCCCTATTTCTTCTTGTCAATCATGACCATGCAGGTTTTTCTGTGTATTTTTGCTGTACAGTTTTATAAGGCTCTATGAGGAGATTATTTTATGTCCGGTTCAAACTAACAGGTATTATCAGGCATTTCATCTGTCTGATTGCAGATTTTCTGCCTTGCAATGCGGTTGGTTTAGCAATACCTTCTCGTTTTTACACGCATGTCATTGAATTGAGCTTTACAATTCCTCTCTATATGTTGGAATATCCATATTTATGCATTAATTTTTTTTTCTATTGCCATCTATCATTGGCTTAAAGGGGTTGTCCACTACTTTAAATTAACCCCCCAATGTATCCCCCCTGGGGCCCCTAATGAATTTTGTAAATACTTCATGTTGCCTATACTGCCTGTGACCGGCGCTATCCGTGGCCGCTCACAGGCAGCACGTGACCCAGCGGTGACATCATAACAAGTGAGGCGTGACTCAGCGCTGGGTCCCCGCGGTGGCTACTGGGTTGTGGGTGGTTACCCCCGCATCACACCCAGCATCCACCGCACGCTTTCTCAGTGACTGGGCACGTGGTGGATGCCGGGTGTGACGCGGGGGGATAACCCCACCCACAGCCTGGCAGCCAGCGTGGAAGGAGGAAGAGGGACCCCTGGCTGCGGCCAGCAATTGTCGGAACGTCAGCGGAAGCAAGAGCCGGCTGCAGTCGGGGGTCACGTGCTGCCTGTGAGCGGCCAGCAATAGTGCCGCTCACAGGCAGTATAGACAACATGAGGTATTAACAAAATTCATTAAGGGCCCCGGGGGGATACATTGGGGGGTTAAAGTAGTGGACAACCCCTTTAATAGTATGAGTTGTTTATAACTAGCACCTTATGTACCATTTATTATATTGGTTCAACACGGTGAGCCTTCTGTACTGAACACTTATGCACATTACAGTTGCATTTCTGTATTTAGACCCATTTCTCTCTTTCTGTGCGCAGTGTTCAGATTATTACACGTTCTATACATATTTTCGATCACAGTACAGGTTGTCGTTTCAGGTGACCACACGTGCAAATATTTCCCTTTGTATGTTCCTGTTTGTTCTATTTGGTCCAGTTACATGCTTTGCTTGTTAGACGGGGTGAAGCTTTATTGTGGGCTTATGTCAATCCTTGACTTTTAAGTGTTTAACTTTTTGTTTGCTGTTAATTCCAATAAAAATGTATATTTTTATTTATGGTGACCCCTGTTTATATAGCATGTGTCCTTCTCTTCCTTTGACATTTTAAATACTAAACAGTGACCCCCTCCATGATGTGTGGGTGGTTGTTTTCATCAGTATTCTGCACCCGTGTTGCATCCCGCTACTGCATATGTCATCTGATTTGATGTTGGTTAGGTTGTATCTTTTCCTGTGATGTTTTCTGAAATTTTGTTCTATGTAATTAGCCAAAAAAAAAGACAAATGCACAAAGCTAGACAAAACTAATGCAACGGCAATAATGAATCTGGGCCTTAATAGCTGAAAATAACAAACAGTAAAAATATGGTGAGGACTGATAAGATGTGCGTCTTTACAACCTGCCGGTAATTTAGCCCAATTTAATCTATTCAAGTAACTTTTTTTTTTTCCTTTTTCTGGTGGTCAACAAACCACTGTTCATATTATAAGGAATTTCAGAAGAGATTAGAGTTAGTCCGAAACCCAAAAGTAAATGTCAGTTAATAGCTTTAAAGATTTAATAAGTTTGTAATTTAAGTGGTGTAAAATTCCCTACCATTCACTCTGTGCTGCAACTTCGGGTTCTGCTGGGATTCTCAAACCAATTGTCACAGGAAGTGGGGAATATAAGCAGAACCCGAAGCTGCAGCACAGAGTGAATGGTAGGGAATCTTACCGCCACTTCAATTACAAAAGTTATAAGTGTCTAAAGATTTATTAATTGAAATTTACTTCTGGGTTTCGGACTAACCCTTGAAGAAAATGCTGCAGATTTAATTCCACATAACCAGCGGGTTTATACTGCTGATTATTTCTGCATCATGTGAATGAGATTTTGTGAAATTTCATTTGCAATGCTGCTAACTTTTCTAAGAAGATTTCTTTCTAGCCTGGAAAATCTGCTGCATCTTACAACCTTTAGATTTTCAGTTTGAAGAAAATAAGTTTTCTAGTTTTCCTAGGCGATGACAGTCAGCTTTTTTGACCTAATTACTTCCAATTATAAATAACAGAATATAAAACATTAATAATATTAGATCACCCACATTAGATTTCAAAATTTCAGTATGTAACTTTTGTAACATTAACCATATTGATGTGATATGAAAGATAAAGTACAGTAGTTGTCAATTATGCATTTTTCTAACCACACATTTTATGGAGACAGGGCAATGGTAGTAAACATAAAAAGGTAAGGACTTAACCCCTTAGTGACCACCAATACATCTTTTTACTGACCTGAGATATAATAGACTAGCATCCCCCGACAGGTGACAATCCAGCAGCTGTCCACTATAATTGACAACTTGCTGCATCTGCCATGATCCGTGTCAGTACCGACTAGTTGTTTAACCCCTTAGATGCTGCTGTCAATGACTACAGCATCTAGATGGTTAACAGAGGGTGAAAGCTACCTCTTTAACCTCATTGGCACCCTGAGATCATGATTGTGTTGTCCTGATGTTTGCCATGGCAGTTCATGGCCAAATAGTGGCCTTAAAGTCTGCCGGCTATAGTGACCTGTTCAGAAGTTAAGCAACATTTAGGTGGTAAAAATCAATTTCTTCTTTCCTGTTATGCCACTTTGCATTAATTCCTGAAAAGCACCTGAAGAGTTAATAAACTACCTGAAATCAATTTTGAATACATTGAGGGGCATTGTTTTTAAAATGGTATAACTTCTTGGGGGTTTCCAATACATAGAACCCCCAAAGTCTCTTCAAAATGTAATAGGTAACTAAAAAAATAAGTTTGGTAAATTGCCTTGAAAAAATGAAAAATTACTGCTACATTTTTAAACCTTCTAAAATGAGAACAAAATATTTCACAAATGGTGCTGATATAAAGTAGACATGAGGGAAATGTTATTTATTAATGTTTTGTGTGGTATGTCTATCTGGATTAAAGGGATAATCATTCAAAGTTTGAAAATTGCTAATTTTTAGAAATTTTTCTAAAATTTATGATATTTGCCTAAATAAACGAAGAAAATATCGACATCAATTTACCAATATCAAAGTACAATATGTCACGAAAAAGGATATGTTGAAGCAATCCAGAGTTATCACATAAAGTGACATGTTTGAGTTCAAAAATTTTTGCTTGGTCACTAAGGGGTTAAATGGAACACTTTAGACTCCAAGCAATTTAGCTCTCCTCCAGAAGTGCCAGACCTTACACAGGTTATATACATTCATAGCTGGCTCTACAATAACCCACTAACCCCTTAGTGATGGGGCCAATTTTTTAAAATCTGACCAGAGTCTCTTTGTGGTAAATAACTCTGGAACACTTCAACATATCCCAGTGATCTTGAGACTGATTTTTCGTGACACAATATACTTTATGATAATGGTAGATTTAAGTTGATAAGTTTTGTGTTTATTTATAAAAAAAAAAAAATCAGAAATTTGACAACTGTAAAAAAAAAAAAAAGCAGTTTTCAAACTTTGAATGATTATCCCTATAATCCAGAAAGTCATACCACACAAAAACCTTAATAAATAACATTTCCCACAGGTCTGCTTTAAATCGGCACCATTTGCAAAATGTTGTCTTATTTTGTTAGCATTTTAGGAGGTGTAAATGTAGCTGCAATATTTCTGTTTTCCACAGAAATTAACAAAATAATTGTTTTTAGGGACTTATCCAGGTTTGAAATAACCTTAGGGGTCCCATATATCGGAAACCCCCCCAAAAGTGATACTATTTTAAAAATAGCACCCCTTGACATATTGAAAACTGCTGTCATGTAGTTTATTAACCCTTCAGGTGCTTTTCAAAAATTAATGCAAAGTGACGTAACAGGAATGAAAAAGTGTATTTTTACCACCTTAATGTCGGTAATTTCTGAACAGGCCGCTATAGCCGCCAGACTAAGGCTGCAATTTGGTCATGAACTGCCATGGCAAGCATCAGGACCACACAATCATGATCTCAGGGTGCAGATGGGGATAAATAGCAAGCCCCCCACACTCAGGTCAGTAAAAAGCTATATATGGCGGTCATTAAGGGGTTAAAGGGCCTTGGAACTTAACTAGGAATATTGGCCAAACCAGAGAAACTCTCCCTCTAGATGGCACTAGAGTCAGTGTCTTCCCTCTGGAGGAGAGATATTCTGTGTTCTTTTTCTCTTGGATCCCCATAAAGAAATATATATCATGCAGAATTTATTTATTTTATGTAGTAATAAATGTTATATTAATGTGTATTATGCATTAATAACTGGCCATGGCTCTATTAAAGAATCAGTCCTAGGCACATATTTCTGAACAGTTGTCTATTAAAAACTGTGTCCAAAATAAGTTTTCAAGGTATGATCTTCAACAGTATTTTCACTTAATAAATTCCCATTACCTACAATGTACATTGGTAACATCTACATTTTCCCCGCACAAGGGCTACATGTAACATAAGGCTCTGTTCACATGTCCAGTAGTTATTTTAGTTTTTGGGTTCATAAAAGCAAATAAAAAGTACACACATTAATTTTAGTGGGAATGAAATTGTCAAGGATGAAATAACGGACCATCACAGAAACCTCTAGTAAGAACGGGTCAATTACAAATGTAACAAAAAGATGCAAAACGGAAAGGCTGAGCCAGAAACAAACATTAGCCTTTTTTTTTAATGTTTTTTTTTTCTACAATACTGCATTTGTTACAAACAACTGGACATGTAAAACAACCTGTCCCTACTATTAAAGTGGAACTACTTGGCAGTTTTGCTGAGTAATGGATAAATGGTTGTAGGATCATCAGAATCCTTACAGTGAGATATATTTTCTATTCTAATCTTATGGTTGTTTATAAAACTTGTTAAAATTGTCATCAAGATTCTTTATTGAAAACATGTTGAAATTGTGCCCACCCTCTCATTTGAGGCTATGTGCACACGTTTGGGAATTGCTGCGGAAAATACGCATTTTTATAGGTATGCGTATTCCCGCCGGAAACTAGTGTTCTGCAAGCGTAATTAGCTTGCAGAATGCTAGCGTTTTCCAAGTGATCTGTAGCATCGCTTGGAAAACTGATTGACAGGTTGGGCACACGAGTCAGACAAGTGTGAGCAACTCCTTATTATTGATGCCGCATCAACAGTAAAAAGATAGAATGTTAAAAATAATAAAAAATCGTGATATTCTCACCTTCCGGCGGCCCCTGCAGCCTTCCAGGTCCTCGCGATGCTCCCGGCAACTCCCGTTCCCAGGGATGCTTAGCGACAATGACCCCAGATGACGTAGCATCACGCGAGACCGCTACGTCATCTGGGGTGATTGTCGCAAGGCATCACTGGGAACGGGAGTTGCCGGGAGCGTCGCTGAGGAGCGGGAAGGTGAGAATATCACGATTTATCTCCTCTACTCCAGACCCTGGGTACCATCCGCACTTGAACTGCTTACTTTGCGCATAGTGGGCATAGCCACATGCGGAAAGTAAGCGGTTCAATGCATTCCTATGGCGGCGGAATCGCCGCGATTCCGGAAAAAGAATGAACATGCGTTTTTTTCAGTGATGCGTTTTTTTTGCAGAAAAAAACACAGCATGTGCACAAAAATTGCGGATTGCCTTCTATTAGGATGCTTAATGCATGCGTTTTTTTAAGCGTTTTTGCAGCAGAAAACCACCGCAAATAATCCTGAATGTGTGCACATACCATGAGGCATCTTTTTAAAGGAAACAATCAGCCGCTTCATGCTGCCCTTTCTGCAGTCAATAGTGACAAACCCACTGATTTCACTCCATCACTAAAGGTCCATTTACCATTAACCATACTCTATTGATCATTTCTGCCAGTATAAAAATAGCTGCTTTTTCTTCGACTGGTTTGTGCTGCTAATATACCTGGTGTCTGGTGCATCCCCACTGTGTGTCCATACAGTCTGTGTTGGCCCGTGTGAATGACTACTCGGTGCTTTGATGTGGTCTTTCTAAACCCTTTTGTAGTACTCTGTTAAGGTGCGCTGCCAGCGTTGTGCACTAGAAGTCTAATGTATTAATGAAATACTGCAGATTGCAAGATTTCTTACTATGAAAAGTGGTAGTTAGAAAGCGATCGGTGGCCATGACACTGGAGAACTTGAGTCCTGAATATATCGGAATCTCACATTGCAACTATTATGGCTTTATCACACATACGTATTATACGGACTCTTTATCGCAAGTGTGCACATGGCCAATTTTCCACACAGACAAACGTTCTGCGAAGAAAAATAAAATTGCACCATGCGTTATTCTGGCCCAATTTACGGACAAGACTAGTGCATGTAGATAACAGGCAGCGCAATGCATAAGAGCACATTGAGCCAATCACGTACACAAGTTGTGGCCATTACTGGCCGGGGATTTAGTGGAGCTCTCTGAACTTGACCTTAAACAGAGTTCCACAAAACGACTGCATCTTCACACACATGACAAAGCGGCAGCACAAAAAGGTTGACGGATCCAAATATGGTGGACTTCAGTCTGTAGATCCAAGCCTGCAGCAAGTGGAAAGCGCAATAGAGGTAGTCACATGGTACCCCATAAGCAAGCAAATTAAGTTTGGAGCCTATGGGATTTTTATCAGTTAAAGGGAACCTGTCACTAGATACATCCTGCCCAAACCACAGGCAGGATGCATCAGAGAAGTTGCATGATTGCAGCCAGGTCTATGTTACTTTGGAATGCTGCAGCATTTCAGAGAAACCATAGTTTAAAGGGAATGTGTAGTGCTTTTTACATTATATAATCAATTTTTAAAACTAAATGGCATGTACTTTAACACATATCTACTTAGTAATTTTTTTTTCTGCAGCCACTGAGGGCTGCCATTTTTATTTGTGTGTTTGAGCATGACACTTACACACTGAAAATACGGCAGCTCCTGGGCATATAGCAGACTGCGATCTGCGTCTGACCACATCTCCTACACGTTTGCTGCCTCAGGTGTGAACTGGGCTATCTAATTCTCACTTATGGGAGAAGTTGGGTGCCATTTTATTGTAGTCTAGAGCTGAACTACAATTTCAGAGTCACAGCTCACACAGTGGCAGCAGTAACTTCTTCCAGCGGTGAGAACAGCTCAGTAGCCTGGTGTTAGTAGTACAATCACAGGCTGCTGACCTGTTCTCACCGCCGCTGTTAGTGCAGTGTTCAGGGCACAGCCATGTATTCATCACGCTATGTGCTCTGATATGTCAGTTTACGCCCAGTTCAGATGTATGCAGAGACATCTGAATGAGGTTGTTCTGCTGCATCTGTAAAGCGCAGCAGAAGTTCGATGTGCTTTGCAGATGCAACAGTACAGCCTTATTCAGACGTTCCTGCAGTAGATATCTGAATGAGGCTTTATACTAACTGAGTAGAGCCATGCATCTAATCCCATCGTGTGATACGGTCTGCTGGGCCGTACATCTGATCACATCATATACTGCTGAGGCCTGTATCTAATCACTGTGTGTGAGACAGTCTGCATAGTCTGTGATACAACAAGCTGTACCAACTAACAGAATTGGCGCTGCCAGTCATCCTCTGACGCTGTCCACATCAGTGTCACTTTGCAGTCACCATCAAAATGGCTTTGCCCTGTGATCCCAAGTTTTATTCTCCGTTATCCTTTTGCAAGCGCCCGTAAGGAAGCAGTGACATCAGACATATGCAAGCTGAGCCGACTTTTACTGCAGTCATAAAGCAAGCTAGCAGTACATTAGATTTTCATGGCAAATTTCAGCAGCTGCTCCCCATAGTGTTTAAAAGTTGAAAATATCAAGTGTTTACATTATTTTTCATATTTTATACCATTAAAAAGGTTTTTTTTTAATGAAAACACAATTTACATTTTATCAATTGTTGACACTTGTTTTGATTACACATTCCCTTTAAGAAGCTGGCTGTGGACTCTTGGGTAGAGACCAGACTAGTCTGATGTAGTCCCCGGCTGGTTTTTCCTCCTCCCGACTCGAGTTGATTGACAGGACTCTTATGTATGTGTGCAAAGGGTCATACCTGTCAATCAACTGGAATGAGATGGAGAAGCCGGACAAGTGTGGCACTGGACTAGTCAGGTCTCCCCATGTAGTCCTAGAGGATCATTTTATTACAATATTTTTTATTCTCATGATGAGATGAGGATTACTGTCTATAATTTAAAGATATGTTGCTTGCTTTAGTTACCATATTTCTGTACCTCTTTCATTCAAAATCATAGTGATCAATAAATGGCTAGCTTAAAAAGAGGACGTGAAACACGCAAACTAAAGAGAAGCATTGTAAAAATAAATTACAGCATTAACAACTAGCAGCTAAAGTTAAAAGGCCCATGTTTTCCTTTATTGGGAGGCCCTTGAGAATATCAAACATCAATATTCTCTCTATGGATCCTACTGCCAAATTAATTTCATAGAAATAAAAGTAAAAATAAGTTATTTTTCTTAAATATTATCTAAATAAATAGTTGTGTTTTCACTTTAGTACATGTTGTTTGTACCAAGTAAGGCCTCTTTCACACATCAGTTTTTTGCAATCAGGCACAATCCGGCGAATTGTTTAAAAGACAGATCCGGCGTAGATTGTAAAAAACTGATGTGCCGGATCCGTTTTTTAGTTGGATCCGTCCTGACCTTTTTTTAACACGGAAAATGTAGTAGTAGTAGTATTAGTAGTAGTTGTAGTAGTCCTTATAGTAGTCCTTGATTTCCACAATCCGGATCAGTCTTTTCCCGGATTGCACAAAAGACTGATCCGGTCCCATAGAGTTCTTTTGTTTCCGGACGCCTGATGCTCTGCTTCAGGCGCTGTCAGAAAAAAAAAACGTTACATGATGCGTCCTGTCCGGCCGCCGGAATTAAAATCTAGGACGGATCCAGCAGAAAACGGACTAAACGCAATGACATTCGGCGCGATCCGGCACTAATGCATGTCAATGACAAAAAAACGGATCCGGTGGTTAAAAAAAACGGATCCTTTTTTTACAAAAATGCCGGATCGCGCCTGACGGCAAAAAACTGATGTGTGAAAGAGGCCTAACATGTGCTGTAGTGCATTTTTCCTTTATCCATATCTGACAAGGTCTTGTGCTAAATATTCACCTATAATGCCAGAAGCCAATAAGATGTACTTTTGTTTTTTAGGTGGGGGATGGATGGATGGGCTTTACATCTTTGATCCAGCTACCCATATATGTTGCCAGAGGAGGAGAGTATAAATATGTGCACATAGATTAGGCTAGGTTTACATGAAGCAGATTTGCAGTAAGCAAATACACAGCTGAAATGTTTGCCGTGGATTTTCCACAGTTTCATTCGATGGCAATAATAAGCATTTTGTGGATTTCACATCCGCTTCAGGTTCTTTGTTCCATGCAGATATTTTCCCAACCTCACATCTATTGCTGGCAAATTCTGTCAATTATAGGGAAAAACATATATGTGCATCATTAATGTGATCCCCTGGCATGTACTTATGGCGTATCAGGGACTTTATCAATGGATTTCTCATTCTTACAGCAACTTGTTACATTGGTACAAATTTGACTAAGATAAAGGAATTTGCATTAATAGTACAGTCAAGTATAAAAAAAAAAGAGGAAACAATGCAAAGCAATAGTATTAAATTATTACATGAGCGCAAGGCTTGCAATCTTTTTTAGGATACACTAAGGCTGAATTCACACATTGAGACCACGATGCAGCCAAACAAAATTGCAAGCCTCACGCTCATGTAATAATTTAACACTATTGCTTTGCATTATTTCCTTTTTTTTTATACTTGACTGCACTATTAATGCAAATGGCTTTATCTTAGTCAAATTTGTACCAATGTAACAAGTCAATCAATGCACATTTAAATTAAAGGAGTTTTCTGGATATTATCTCTTCCTCCACCTCAGCTTCCACTAGGCTAAAATAATTAACCCACCCTCCCCAGGCCCAGCATTGCATCTCTGGCCATTTCTTGACGGGCTGCAGTGGTGACGCCTAGACTGCTGCCACCAGTCACCAGCTATGCTAAGCAGCCAAGTGCAATGTGGTGCTGTCACCACTGCGTCCTGTCAGGTAAAGGTACTGCCACACTAAACAATCCCGCTAGCGATCTCGTTAACGTCGCATACTAATGAGATCGCTAGCGTGATTGTTATATCGCTAGTAGCTGCCTAATTTAGCGATGTCGTTAAGGACGCTATCGCGGTTAGCGATCTCCTTAACGACTTTGGCGGTACAAAAACACCGCACATCGCTAACAAAAAGGTGCCACACTCAGCGATATATGCTCACCAGTGGGACGCCAACGATAAAAATAGGGTCCAGAACGATGTGAACGATGAACGAGATCACAGCAGGGGCACAGCAGGGGCCACGTCGCTAGTACATGCCACACACACCGGCGTCACTAACGAGATCGCTAAATAGTGACTTTTTTAGCGATCTCGTTAGCGACGCTGTTTAGTGTGGCATACCCTTAAGACTGAGGCAGCAGAGGCCGACGTAGAGGGAAAACCACTTATCCCTTTAGGAGTAATCCAACCTATTCAATTTTAAAATATGTTTACAATATAAAATATTATATATATATATATGTATCCATCACAAATCAACCATCTGCATTTCCACTAAGTATTTATACAATAAAAGCATTTCCCCATAATGCTGATCACCTAAATTTGGTTTATCTGCATATATTACAAAAACAACTGCCCAGTAACAAACCATATACTCATAATCCCTAGCATATGTAACAGGCACACATCAACACACACAGCTTACAAGTTTGTTTTTTTCCCAAACATTATTTTCAACCACATGAATACATTCCTATTTTCAAAGCGGTAACACAAACATGGAAAATGTCCGGTTTTGGTGAGAAGAGTCACAGTCACGCGGTTTTAAGGCTTTTGTCAATTGATCAATTAGCAGTTGATCTTGGGATACATTTCTACTAATAAAAAAGTCCCTTCAGAGCCTAAAATATAGTACAATAATATATCACATAATTGTAATTAACCCAGTTAAGGATGTGCAGTATTAACCACCACTGTATAGCAGAAATAGCATGGGCGTACCAGAGCTTAATCTGGGAGGGAGATTAGATTGTCATCAGATGCCACTGTAAAATTTCAGAATTTACCAATAAATTAGCAAGATTTCCACCAAATATTTACAGCCATTATTCAGAGTGTTAGCACAGAAAACACCCTGTATTCTGGTCTTTATGTATCCCCAGCTATTCTCATACCCGATATTGACCATCTAGCTTTTAGTTTCCACTTTCATGAAAAAGCTTATGCAAATTCTCTCATCAGAGAGGAAGAGGACAATTTGCACATTTAATTTCCCAGAGGAGCATTGCAAGGCTTAAAAGTCTCCTCACGTTGGTATGTGAGGCTTGACATGTCACTCTCCGCAAGGAGAAACGTTACCCCATGGATCCATGAAAAAAATTCAAAATGAAGCCTTCCCTTCTTCACCAAGAAGGCAAGCATGTTACTTGGTTAAAGCCGCATAAAACACATTTACACAAACAGGTAAATGAATTTCGTCTTGTATAAATAAAACCAGTAACTTTCACTGTGGGAAACTGTTATATAGTCTGCTGAGGACTAATGAGTTCCTAGAGAAGGTCCTATTTTCAGGACTCATCTGGAGGACACAGTGGCTACAAAAAGCATGTCTTGGGACTTGTCCTAACCCAGGTTACACAGATAACCTATTCATTGGATTGGCCACTGTGTAACGCTTTATTTCCACTTTACTGGTGCAGCAGGGAAACACCAAATACTGGATTTTCCATAGGTCCCAGTAGGGGGACTTTACGATTATCAAAGGACTTTTCTGACATAAGGGGCCATCCCTTATTGGAATAATGTAGAATGTAAGAAAACAACTATCATGACATCAATAAGTTGGACCTTCATCTATGTAATCTAATGTTGATATAGGGCTCACATGCTCATCTAAATGTTCATTTGTTCAGCAAATCTGTGCAACTTTGGAAGAAAACTTTGCTCCCACTAGGGACAGAGAACTGAAGATGGATTTTTACAGGTTCAGTGACCACAGTGGAATGAACCTGGATAACTAGAATTAACAGGCTGTGTCACAGAGGTAGAACCCAATTACAATGTAACATTATATTTTGAGACATATTTTTGTAAAAAGAAATATGTAAGGAGGAGTATGTAGCTCCTGCCATTACTGTACTAGGCTTAATGTAGTGCAGGTAAGGCCACGCATGGATGATTGCTGTAGCTAGCACACTCTGGGATCGGCCAGAAAAGAGAATCTGAATGGCACCCAAACTTATATAATTAGGAATACCCCTTAAGAGGACTCAACCTTTCGGAGCTACGCTCAACTTCCCTGTAGTTTCCCATGTCACCTACAGAGGTAAAGTGTTGAAGTACTCTGAAGCTATTTGAACTACCTTGATGACTAAATAACAATGTTGCAATTATAAGATATATTCTGTTTTCTTTAGTGTTAAGAAAGAGTGAAACTATATAGTCATCATTATCATCAATAATTAAGAAAGCACTTTTAATGATGGAATAACGCTTCATAAGCCTCTGTTCACACTTGTTCGATCTATTGCTCTGACAACCAGTATAGTGAAGCATGGTACTCTATTGTCTCCATTAGACACCAGAAACTAATCACAGTTACAACGGAGACAGAACAGATTCGCCTCAGCCCTTGTTAAAATAAGACCATGCCAGTGTGAACAGAACCTTACGTTACACCAGTATTAAAAAGATTTACCCTATGTAGAAAAAAGCAGGGGGTATTTTATATCCTCAAATATAGAAATATCAGGTTTCATTAAACTGTTAGCAGCTCTCAGTGGAGTTGGGGTTGTATTAAAAGGCAGCTCATGTGGATAAAGGTATTTCTGCTATTTAAGAGTTTTTGTCCCCTCTCCCGAAAGCCCTTGAATCACATGTAGTACCAGAGGCACAGTACAGAACATTAAAAATAGGACATATGCTTTGAAAAAAACTAAAGAGAAAGAACAAGGTGATGTCCACACCCAGCATAGAAGCCTATCTTCTAATGTAAGAGCCCCTATTCTTACACAGTTCTTCTGTGTATATTCCATGGTGTGTAAGACCAAGCGATCAGCCCTTTGGATAAAGCTGTGAGGCCAATAGCTCCAACGGATAGAGGGAGGTAGGAGATACAACGTCTTATTATAGCTCAATTCTGCACGTGTGGATTAAAATCTGAGGCAACATCTAAAAAGGGTTATTGCACCATTCTCCTTTGTGAAAGGAAAGCTTAGATCTGACTTTGAGTGTCGGAGCTGAGGACTTGCTCTTCAGAGGAGGCGAGAGCCCATGAGGACGCTCTAAACCTGCAGTGGATCACAGCATCATGTATACTGAGGAATAGAATATCTCTTCTTATAGATTTATCAAAGAAATTCAGCCTGGTCAAATCTCGAACAACCAGTCCTGTGAGAGAAGCAGAAATGCACAGAACATTACTTTACATACATACATATACAGCCAGCATGGATTCTACAGGGACACAAGCTTATTGTAACCATTTCAGTGTTCTGAACTCTCAAACAATGGCACTGTGTATGAATCTGTCTGGGGACGTTCATCTACAACGTCACACAGCAGCACCCATGGAGATAAACCTCTGTGACTGCATGAGGGTCAATGTTTTAGCATTCTTCAAGAAAGTGGCATATTCACTAATAGATATTTCTTCCAATAGAAAGTATTTTCTCAATGGAAGATAACAGTTTGTTATGGTTATCTTTGCCCACATTTTTGTGGAATAAAGTTAACTTTACTCTCCAAGAGAAATCCAAGTATTATTGGATCTACTCAGCAGTACGTGCACTTTTTTTTTTCTTTATACGGCTTGGTTTCTGTAGTATACGTGATGCTTGCCTTTTTTCTGTGTCTGTTGTGGCAAACACCATCAGAACTACACATTAACAGTCGGCAGTCCTGACAATGTCTTGGACAACTTTAGTTCCTTAGACCCCAAGTTAAAAATTAAGGGGAAGTGAAAAAAAATGTAAGAAATTAACTTTGTTAGTGGAATTTTACAAAACTGTGGGTTCTGCTATGGCCACGTCTCTCCAGTCCTGGATCAAGAAGCTTAAAAGTGACAACTATTGTGACATCCGATTGTGGTTTCACCCACTGGTTTTCTAAAAACACCACATCTTTTGTCGCAATCTTTCATGGAAGAAAAGACTAAGAAATGTAAAGGAAGGGCTTCTATTACTCGTACGTCTCCTTCCTGTATCTACTTCAGGCTGTGACTTTAAAAAAAAGGCATCTGTGGTGTTTTTTTTTTGTTTTTTTTTTAACTCTGCCCCATACTAAAGAAGACAATAAAAAGCTCCTAGTGCACAAGACCAGAAATAGTGGGAATTTAGCTAAGAATACATTTAAAAAAAGCACTCCAGCATTTTTTTTTAACCAATATAATACAGCATGGGCTACGTTTAAAGAATAATTTAGATGTTTTATGTATGTTTTGTGTATACCTGTTTTAGTTAATGTGCCATATATGGGGTTGTCTATCATCTTGATTAATTCTTCCCTTTGATATGGTTCTCCTAACGCAGACTACATTTCCCATGATGTCAGAGACTCATCACATCACTCTTTCTCCCAGCTAGTAAGCGACAGTGGTAGATTAGTAATATGGGATGCTGTCCCCCAATGTGTGCAACAGAGTCTGAGTGCATACTGTGTGATGTGTACACAGCAGAGTCTCAGTGCGTCCTGTGTGAGGTGTACAGAGCAGAGTCTCAGAGCATCCTGTTTGAGGTGTACAGAGCAGAGTCTCAGTGCATCCTGTGTGGTGTACAGAGCAGAGTCTCAGTGCATCCTGTGTGATGTGTACAGAGCAGAGTCTCAGTGCATCCTGTGTGAGGTGTACAGAGCAGAGTCTCAGTGCATCATGTGCGAGGTGTACAGAGCAGAGTCTCAGTGCATCATGTGCGAGGTGTACAGAGCAGAGTCTCAGTGCATCCTGTGTGAGGTGTACAGAGCAGAGTCTCAGTGCATCCTGTGTGAGGTGCACAGAGCAGAGTCTCAGTGCATCCTATGTGATGTGTGCAGAGCAGAGGTTCAGTGCATCCTGTGTGATGTGTACAGAGCAGTCTCAGTGCATCCTGTGTGAGGTGTACAGAGCAGAGTCTCA
>VIAB01010283.1:384-43062 GCA_009801035.1 Oophaga pumilio | reverse complement strand
CTCAGCGCATCCTGTGTGAGGTGTACAGAGCAGAGGCTCAGTGCGTGCTGTGTGATGTGTACAGAGCAGAGTCTCAATGCATCCTGTGTGATGTGTACAGAGCAGAGTCTCAGCGCATCCTGTGTGAGGTGTACAGAGCAGAGGCTCAGTATATGCTGTGTGATGTGTACAGAGCAGAGTCTCAGTGCATCCTGTGTATGGTGTATACAGCAAGTCTCAGTGCATCCTATGTGATGTATATAGCAAAGTCTCAGTGTCTGCTTCACATCACGTGACCACAGGGAGGAGTACTTAAAGGGGTTTTTCCTATGAACAAAAGTTCATTTTAAATCAACAGATCTTGGAATAATAATAAGTTCCCCAATTGGATGTGTTTAAAAAAATGGTTCTGTGTCGAGATAATCTTGTAAATGTGCCCCTGCTGTGTACTGTGTAATGTCTGTGTCTGACCGTACAGGGACATGGTCTGATCATAATGCATCCCCTCGGCACGGGGAGAAAGAAAAAGAGTATACAGACAGAATAGCAGGGGATTGCAAATGATTCTTTGAAGTAAAACATTGTTTAAAAACAGGGAAATGCTTTACCTCACAAAAAGAACCAGCTGTGATTCTATGCTGTAATGTCTGTATACTTTTTTGCTTTTCCACCTGCCCATAAGCTGTGGTATAATAAGACCATGTTCCTGCACGGTCAGACACAGCCATTACACAGCAGGGGCACATTTATAAGATTATCTCAGCATAGCATAGGAACATTTTATTTAGTCACATCCAATTGAGGATATTATTATTATTCCAAAATCTATTGATTAAAATCAACTTTTGTTCGTGGGAAAACCCCTTTAACAATGACACAGGTATTGAGCATGCCACTAACTTCGTCTTTGGGACTGAAAGGAAATATACTAGTCTATTACTGGCCAGTTCCAGTCAACTCTATAGACAATGAATGGAGCAGTACAGCGCATGCTTGACCACCACTAGTTTTAAACTACTCAACATAGTTGTGCAATGTAAAGGAAAATGGAAGAGTTGCATCTTGGAACTCTTGTTAGCAGTAGGAAGATGTGTGTCACCTACAGTGGGTACAGAAAGTATTCAGACCCCTTTAAATTTTTCACTGTTTGTTTCACTGAAGCCATTTGGTAAATTCAAAAAAGTTCATTTTTTTCTCATTAATGTACACTCTGCACCCCATCTTGACTGAAAAAAAAAATAGAACTGTAGAAAGTTTTGCAAATTTATTAAAAAAGAAAAACTGAAGTATCACATGGTCATTCAGACCCTTTGCTCAGTATTGAGTAAAAGCACCCTTTTGAGCTAGTACAGCCATGTGTCTTATTGGGAATGATGCAACAAGTTTTTCACACCTGGATTTGGGGATCCTCTGCCATTCTTCCTTGCAGATCCTCTCCAGTTCTGTCAGGTTGGATGGTGAACGTTGGTGGACAGCCATTTTCAGGTCCCTCTAGAGATGTTCAATTGGGTTTATTTCAGAGCTCTGGCTGGGCAGTCAAGAATGGTCACAGAGTTGTTCTGAAGCTACTCCTTTGTTATTTTAGCTGTGTGCTTAAGGTCACTGTCTTGTTGGAAGGTGAACCTTCTGCCAAGTCTGAGGTCCACAGCACTCTGGAAGAGGTTTTCATCCAGGATATCTCTGTACTTGGCCGCCTTCATGTTTCCTTCAATTGCAACCAGTCGTCCTGTCCTTGCAGCTGAAAAACACCCCCATAGCATGATGCTACCACCACCATGTTTCACTGTTGGGATTGTATTGGTCAGGTGATGAGCAGTGCCTGGTTTTCTCCACACATACCGCTTAGAATTATCACCAAAAAGTTCTAGCTTCGTCTCATCAGACCAGAGAATCCCATTTCCCTACTGCATCTGTGGAGCTCAGCCACAGTGATCTTGGGGTTCTTCTTTACCTCTCTCACCAAGGCTCTTCTCACACGATTGCTCAGTTTGGCTGGACGGCCAGGTCTAGGAAGACTTCCAGAGGTCCCAAACTTCTTCCATTTAAGGATTTTGGAGGGCACTGTGCTCTTAGGAACCTTGAGTACTGTAGAAATTCTTTTGTAACCTTGGCCAGATCTATGCCTTGCCACAATTATATCTCAGCTCCTTGGCCAGTTACTTTGACCTCATAATTCTCATTTGATCTGACATGCACTGTGAGCTGTAAGGTCTTACACGGGGAGAACATACAAACTCCTTGCAGATGTTGTCCTTGGTGGGATTCGAACCCAGGAACCCAGCGCTGCAAGTCCTATCAGTTTAATTAAACACAGCTGTACTCCAATGAAGGAGTAGAACCATCTCAAGGAGGATCACAATGAAATGGACAGCATGTGACTTAAATATTAGTGTCTGAATACTTATGGCCATGTGATATTTCAGTTTTTCATTTTTAATAAATTTGCAAAAATTTCTACATTTCTGTCTTTTTCAGTCAAGATGGGGTGCAGAGTGTACATTAATGAGAAAAAAATGAAGTTTTTTGAATTTAGCAAATGACTGCAATGAAACAGTGAAAAATTTAAAGGGGTCTGAATACTTTTCGAACCCACTGTATGCTGTGGATAACTGGTAAATTACTACCTTAGGAAAACCACTTTAATATACTAATATTAGGATAAAGACATCATATCAAAATGATTACATTATTTATGTGTGATTTCTTATTGGTTAAAAAATAGAACAACACTAAATACAGGCAAGCATAAAAACTGGCACAAAATGTATGTATGTAGTCAGAAATGATTGTGATCCATAGCTTACCATTACAACCAGATAAGAAAAGATCAACACCAATTTCCTTGTACTCTTTGATTATCTGCAGAACAGAGGGCAAGACAGATAAACAATATTAGGAAAGGAAACACGGGAATGTCAGGACAGTATCGTTTCAGTAGCAGAAAAAATATTTCCGTAAAAACATTACAAATTTACTGCTTACAAGCTGCAATCGACAGTATAAGTACCGTATTCTGCAGATTATAAGACGCTCCGGATTATAAAACGCACCCCAAATTTTGAGGAGAAAAATAGAAAAAAACACTTTTTTTTTAAATAAAATGGTGGTGCTTCTTATAATCCATGTGTCTTATAGCTTACTGGGGGTGGTGGCTGCGGTGAAGCGGGGTCCCAGGGTCGCTGCTGGAGGAGGCAGGAGTGGGGTGATGCTGGAGTGTAAGCTGGGATGAGGGAATGTTGGGATATGCGGCGCGCCGCTGCGGGTGTTCCATGCTGCGGGTGTTCCGTGCTGCGGGGCTCTGCCGAGATTTTGTGAAAGGCCAGATCCCCCGCAGTTGCATGGTTTCCTAGGTGGTGGACTCCGTGAAAATGGCTGCCAGGGGAGGCGAATGCGCAGATGGAGATCTTGGCACCAAGATCTCGGGAGATGAGATTTCAGCACTGAGATCTCCATCTGCGCATGCGCCGCACCAGGCACGCAACAACTGCAGTGGCGCGCTGCACATTCGAACACCCCCTCATCCCAGCCTGCAGGCTGCAGCAACCCTGGGACCCTGCTCCACTGCGGCCGTTAAGGTATATCCGCAATATAAGACGCACCCCCATTATCCCCCCAAATTTGGTGGAAAAAAAGTGCGTCTTATAATCCGAAAAATACGGTAGTTGATTGGCACTCAATTGTCTCAAGAAAACTCCAAATTTATCAGATCCGCAAAAAAGTGGGTGTCCTGCATCCGGAGATCCCCTAAGTCTTCCTAGAAGTGCACAGTTTGGGCTAAAGGAATATAAAATTATAAAACTATCTGAGTACATACGCCAGTGGAGTGTGGATTCAATAAAAAGCATAGGTTACAAAGTCTATAGCACATAAAAAAATTATTTTGGAAAGCACAATTTCCACTGTATATAGGTATGCACTATCTGGATTAAAGGGATAATCATTCAAAGTTTGAAAATTGCTAATTTTTAGAATTTTTTTGTCAAATTTCTGATATTTTTATAAATAAACACAAACATATAAACCTAAACTTGCCATTATCATAAAATATAATGTGTCGTGAAAAAGCAATCTCAAAATCACTGGGATACGCTGAAATATTCCAGAGTTATTGTCGCGTAAAGTGACACATGTAGGATTTGAAAGATTTCACCTGGTCACTAAGATTGAGATACAATGCCCCCCAGTCAAGTAATTCAAATGGCAGCCTCTTCTTGTCACGTATCAGGATGGATTGTAGTCTGAGCCTGAGACCTGTGTCTCAATGTATTGTAAACGCATGTACCTCCGTGAACCGAGGAGAAGGGCTGTGACATGAGAAGAAATTTATCTTCTCCTTTGCTGACTGCACACAGAGGACTAAGGTTGGAAGGAAAAAAAAAACCTTTGTACTTAGTCAGCCGAGGACAAGATTTGTTTCTTCTCCTGTCACAGACTTCTCTGGCAACTCCGGTATGTGTGGTTATGATGTAGCTCTTCTGTCAGTTAAGACACAGGTCTCAGGAGCGGTTTCTTCAGATTACTGTAATCCGTTCTGATACATGACTTTCAATGAAAAAAAAAACAGTTTAATATACCAATAACTTACAGATTTTAGTGCTTTCACGCCCACAGAATCTATAAAGTTGACAGGAGTAAAGTCCAAAATTACAGAATGAGTGTTGATGATTGGACTCATGAAATACTCTAATTCTTCAGAAGGTGAATTATGCAGATTTCTATCAGCTGATCCATTTTTCACATTTCCTGAGTCTGCGGCTGGATCATCATTCATCAGTTCATGTTTCACAGCCATCTCCACATCATTAGTCTGAAAAATACAAAATACTAGCTGGCTAATAATTGTTAATAAATGGACTTGCACATTTTGTCCTCAATCAATAGACTTGCTTCTGTGCCACCACACCAAGGTTCACTGTCCGAAAAAGTTGTCCAGTGACAAGTGACCATGACATCCATATTGATTCCTGCAGCAATGTTGTAATTGGAGGTCATATTACTGCTGCAGCTGACAACTGGATGAAATATATCACAAGAATACTTCAATGGAAATGTAAAAAGTATATTATGGCCTTTTATTTCTAGTCATTAACAGCCCTTTTGTACTTTATGTCAGTGGTAGGAAAATCAGTTTACAACCTGTACATTTCCACAAAAGAGTATATGCATACAATAAATATTTGTCCCAAAATCTGTACTGATACTGTATATAGGAGGCCGTGGGGGCTCATACTATAAATAAAAGGCTATGTGGGGTCTCATACTGTATACAGGGAGCCATGTGGGTGGGCTCACACTATATACAGCAAGCTATGTGGGGAGCTCATAGGAGGCTCAAAAAGTATATAAAGGGGATATGGTGGGACTGTGTGTAGGCTTTTGCAGTATATAGGGGGGCTGTGTGTGAGCTCATATGGTATTTAGAAGGATGTCAGCATACTTAATTCTGCTCAATATTAAAGTGAACCAGTCACATGAAAAAAACGCTATTAACCTGCAGACATTGGGTTTTCTGCAGGTTACTAGCGTTCTAAACCAGCTCGTCACTGGCACTTAGGCACAGGCGTGCTGTAGGGGAGTAATGGTAGAACTACACAAGGGAATGGCAATATCGAGCATAGGTAGGTTAGTGGAGGAAGAAAACACAAGGAGATCAGTTTCTGAGAGATTGAGTTTTAGATAGAGGGAGGACATTATGTTAGAGTCAACTGCAGGAAAATCACTATTTTGTAATAATACAGGTGTGATGTCAGGAGCCGATGTGTATAAATGGGTGTCATCAGTATGTTGATGACACTGAAATCCAAATCTACTGATGGTTTGTCCAAAGGGGCATTATATAGGGAGAAGAGGAGAGGACCTAGAACTGAGCCATGGAGAACCCCAACAGTAAAGGCAAGAGGAGACAAAGAGGAGAAAGCAAAATATACAATGAAGGAGCGGTCAGAGAGATAGGAGGAGAACCAGGAAGAATGGTGTCCTTGAGGCCGATGGAGCGGAGCATAGTGAGGAGGAGCTGGTGATCCACAGGGTTGAATGCTGCAGAGAGATCCAGGAGAATCAGCAGGGAATGGTGGTCATTAGAGTTAGCTGTTAAGTAGATCATTAGAGGCTTTAAGGGTATGCCACACTAAGCGAGATCGCTAACGAGATCGCAACTGCGTCACCATTTATGACGCAGTAGCGATCTCGTTAGCGACTTAGCTGTTAGATTCCAAACACAACTCATCAGCGATCTGTGATTCCAAACACAACTCATCAGCGATCTGTATAACGACCTCTGCGGTTGTTGGGAAAACCTAGTCCCACCTGCGACGCTGGTGAAGTCGTTCATAAAGGATGTCACACTCAGCGATTCAGGCTCACCAGCAGGACACCAACGAAAACGGCTCAGAACGTTCATAAACGATCAGCGACATCTCAGCAGGGGCCACATCGCTGCTACATGTCACACACAGCTAAGTTGCTAACGAGATCGCTACTGTGTCATAAATGGTGACGCAGTTGCGATCTCATTAGCGATCTTGCTTAGTGTGGCATACCCTTTAGTAAGGACAGTTTCAGTAGAGCATGAGGAGAAGAAACCGAATTGTAAAGCGTCAAGAGGAGCGTTAGCAAAGAGATAGTGGATTAGATGGGAATGGACCAAACATTCCAGAAGTTTAGAAACGAAAGGAAGATTAAAGACAGGTCTGTAGTTAGCAGAGCAGTTCTGGTTGAGGTATGTTTTTTTAAAGTAATGGGTTTATGATGGTGTGTTTGAAGGAGGAGGGAAAGATACCAGATGAGAGATTGAGGTAAAATGTTTTAGTTAGATCAGTGGTGGCTAAGGAAAGGGACTGAAGGATACTGAAAGGGACTGGTGCAGATAGAATGGTGAGAAGATGCGATTAGCCAGGTAATATTTTCTTCCGTGACTGGTTCAAAGACAGAGAGTGAGCTAGATGAAATGCAGGAGGGAAGAGAATGTATAATATTAGGGGATTGGGAGAAAATTTACTGTCGGATATGGCCAGTTTTTTTCTTTGAAATAATTGGCCAGATCGTCAGCGCTGAGTTTGGGGCCTGAACTCAGTGACTGATGGGGAAATGAAGAGTGTCAAAGGGTCGTTTAGGATTTTTGGATAGTGAGGTGATGAGGGTGTTCAGGCTTGTTCGGAGATGGGAAGGGCAGAGTTGTATGTTTTAAGCATAAACTTATACACTTTCCCCACAGATTTTCGGCGCACATGGAGCACCGCTGGAGAAAGTATTTGCAGCATGTGCCAGGGTTGCCGCCATCTGTGCCAAGTTTTTCAATGTGTAGGAGATGCAGCTTCATCCAGGGCACTTTGCAGTGTTTCATTATAATGTTTCAGAGCAGTATTAGAACATGAGAGGGAGGAGATTGGGCTAGTGATGACTGCAAATTCTTCATAAGGTTAATAGCGTTTTATCACATGACAGGTTCCCATTCAGTGATACAATGAATATAAAATTATTATAATATGTTAAACTAATATGTTAATATTAATATTGAGCAGAATTAATTTAAGCCTATTGGTTCGGCGCTCCACAACAGTCACAGTCTCTCATGTGGCCCCTCAGAAAAAATAATTGCCCACCCCAGCTTTGGATAGATCTTAATAGAACTTTTTTAACATTTACATATTCAAGTCATTAAATAATTCAACAGTAATCTCCCCAGCTACACTGGAACTCTTAGGCCGGCGTGACACTGGCGAGTTTGTCGCACGACTTTCTCACATCAACACCCGGCACGGCCGCCAGCTCTCGGACCCGAGTGTGCAGCTGCATGTATTTCTATGCAGCCGCACACTCGGGTCCGAGAGCGGGCGGCCGTGCAGAGTGTTGATGCGAGAAAGTCATGCGACTTACTCGCATCAAACTCGCCAGTGTGACACCGGCCTTACTCAGAAAAACTGAACTACAGTTTCTAAAAAGACACATCAAGGAACCTATCATCAGAGAATGCTGGACCTTGTGAACTGCTTTAACCCTTCCACATCTGTCAGACATTCCAGAATACTTTACAGACCAGCATATTTCAGTCCCTGCAGTGTTAAATGGTATATTGTACTATAACCAGTATGGCTGGTACGGAGGTTTTGGGAGGCCATGTTATATTGCTACTAACGTGTCAATGATTATGGCTGTTACAACGCAGCTACTCATATGTCCCTGTAGTAAAATTATAGTTGAAGGTACAGGGTCTCTATAAAAGAAGAAGCTGGGCGAAACGTGCGCGTCGGGGCAGATGGGACAGGACTCTCTGCTATAATCTTTAAACTGCCAGTACTCAGGTATGAGACTCATTATGGTTTAATAGCTCTGTTTTGCATGTATAAATTCGGTTCTTGCCAGCCCATTGAGGGTTAAGGTCAGGTGTGGCCTGTAGTTTAATATCGCAAAACTAGATGTTGGTGTCCCATTTGCCATTATATGATCTCACCATATATTGCAATTGAGTGGTGAGACTGAGAAATCAGGAAATTGGGATATCCGCATTAACAAATTGTGATGTTCACTGTGAGGCAGACAATATTGACCTATTTTCAGGGTTTTTGTAAGGAACCATTGATAGCAATGTATAGTGGGCTGATAACAATGAGCACTCATATGGCAGATATATAACTATTAATGAGAAGTCTACAATGTCTCTAGATCAGATCTTGCATCCTTTTTTGATGTTGTTATATGGTGGAAATAATTTTATGTAAATAAAGTTGAATGGTTATATTCAAATAGACTATTTTTTGGTAAATTCATTTACATGCTCAAATAAGATCCTAGTATGAGTATACTGGGGTAGTGGTGTTCTCTATAAAAGGGGTAATCTCAAAATTTAAATGTATCCAGTAACCATCGGAAAAAGTATAACTTTCAATTTTGGGAATAACTCTTTTATTCCTCCTGGTTGCTTGAGACTTGTGTAGGAATAATCATCATCCTGGTATATCAGTGACTTACAAGCTTTAACACTGCTCTTCTTTCACTTTTACTCGATTTCTTCATTTCCTTGGCATGTCTCTTCAAGGCCTTTTTCTTTGCAATCAATATTGCACCAGGATCAATTCCAGTCTTGAAAAAAAAAAAAAAAAGTCACAATAAAATATTTGGTCTTAAACTGCACTGTATAATTTAATCAATTTATAGTTAGTTATATATATATCTACCTTTTTCTTTAGCGCAGAGACATAAAGATCACTGTTGGCAAAGTATAAAGATGTGTTGGCCTGGAATATCTTTATTCCTGGGTATTGTTTAATCTAGAAATAATAAAACATTAACATTTGCAAGAATTAAAAAACAGTCCCTTTGGTCATTATTACAGAGCCACAGAGACTATTATCTATTATACAGCACAGTGTTATGGAGGCATTATTTATAGCGGAGGATGCTGCCATAATATGGCATCTAATGGAATGTGGCACTTTTTTTGTTTGAAATATGAAGCATACGGAACAGTGTAGATTAAAAAACATCAATGAGTGCCATATTATAGCTCTGCAATACAGAACACGTACAAAAGAGCAATGGTATGGTGTCTGCACCAGGGCTAAAAATTAGACAATTTGAAATATTACTTTTATGACACTTCTGGTTTCTCTAAGGCTGCACAAAGGAGTAACATCCATACCTCCTCATATTCTTCTATATCACAATATATATCCGTATTTGGAACCTGTCCAAGAATTCTGTACTGTGAACTGAAAAGAGAAAAAGAGAAAATGGCAGCATCATCTGAAGTTACACTAATATCAAAGGAAAGTGAACAGTTCTCAATCCCAGAATATTCATATATGGCAAATTCAGAAGAACTAACAGAACCTCTGTTACACACTGGCGCCCACCCATAAACATGTGCACTTCATTGTCCGGTCTTAAGCTACAAGTCTGAAGTCACTATGTTACCACCCATTGCACGCACTGCATGCTGTGAGGATTGTCCGTCGATGGGAGCAGGCAGCCATGTGACCGCAAGTATGCAATAGGTGTACTTCCATCCACATTCCGACTAGACTGTTTCCGGCATTGTGCAATACACTTCTATTGAGCGAGGTTGCGCCCATCTAGTTGGAACATGGCTAGGAGTATGCATATCGCGTACTTATGGTCACATGTCTGCCTGCTCCCAGCGTCAAAGAATCCTCACAGCATACCGTGCACGTGAAGTGAGAATTCACAAGTCTGCAGTCACAGTCATAGTTAAAGACCGGACAACCCCATTACTGTGTATAGGGTCTTTTTTCTGTTAATATGTCCCACATCATGGATTGCATGAATGATGCTTCACTTTGTGCGTGTCTGATTTTCTACGCTGACAATTATGGTTTCTGGTCAGACAGAAAGGAAACTGCTTGGCACCACCGTCTTGTTTTCATAAATGCATGATTATATACACAGATATAGTCCATACACATAGCTAGCTGCTGTGATGATCAGTGGTGCTCTGTCAATATACTAAAAGTCACTGAAAGTCCCAAGTAGTAGAAGCACTTACCACGTCATGGAAACATCCCATCATATAAATAGATATGTGAGTAATATATAAAAGATCACACAAAGGAGCGCTTGTATGAAACCCTCATGCTTGGTAAAATGTAGAGATACAAGTAAAGAACTGACTGACATCCCATATTGCTGATTTACCTGTGTAAATGGACACTAAGCCTATATTCATACAACCAAAGAGCGAGTGAATTATACGGGCCATGTCATGGCAGCAATTCTCAGCCCAAATATGCGTCTCCTGACCCAAACTAACATGTTCATATACACCTATGATGTGTGTGAACTTAGAGGAGGGGACCCTTACATGTATTTTTATTCTCCCTACAACAAAACAATGTCTTATCTACCAAACATAACTGTCAATCAAGTAACTGCAGAAGATAATGTTATTTGCCATAGTATGACATCCAATAGAATATGGCATATTTTTTGCATGAAATGTGAGGCATATGGAGGTACACTGTGGTCTCAAAACCATCCATAAGTGCCATTTTGCAACTCCGTGCAACTAGGAGCATGAACAGAGCTTTGACATGTTGTAATACAATAAGTGAGCAGCTGTCTAGCCACTAATCTGTGTCATTTACTGTATTACTACACAAAGAAACCCAGGTGATGAAGCTTACTCACCGATCAATAGTTTTTATTGCGTTAATATTATCAAAAGTGAATTTACCTATCTACAGTTATCTGCAAGATATAATTAATGGATACAGTGGTGACAGGCTAGGTGTGTACTGGCTCACGAGCAACTTCCTGCCATTTACCATATGTTTAGACATGTACCGTATGTTCCACCGGAAAGTAGAGACCAGTAAGGACTGGGTAATCTTTCAAATTTTTTTTTTTATCCTTGTGGTCAACCTCATTACTTCATAAGGTATGTTTTTTTCCTCGCTTTATTACAAAATCAATAATTTTTTTGTTGACAGAGCAATGATTTTTCAGGCAGTACAATTAGACGTACACTCAGTTTTTGGAGATGTGAATACAACATCTGAGAAAGCACGAAAGCGCCAAAAAGACTGAGCACGTGCACCGCAATGACAAAAGACTTGCTGTGCATATGCCTTCTTTTATACGGTTCAGGCTTTTAAAGCAACTAAAAGAAGTGACCTGACCATCTGTCAGGCGACTGAGGCTATGTGCTCTTGACCTCTTGAAGGCGCCGTGTACTCACCAAGGTTTTCCCAGGTGAAGTCACTTTTGCCTTATATTTTCAACTGTAAAGAGCAAAGCAAAATCAATTATTTTAATCGCGTCAGTTTACGAACCGTAAAGCGGATTAAAGAAGTAACAAAAGACTGAACACGTGCACAGCAATGTCATTGCTGTAACGATAATATTTTTGGTGCAGCTTTACTTTGCTTTTTCAGGTTGAAGAAGACGCTGTGTGGCTAAAATCTAGTTTTTGGAGGAATGTTTTTTTTTTCCTTAAGCAGCTTTGAAGATTTTTAGGAAGCATTCTTTGCAGCCTTTTGATGGAACAGTGCCTAGTTCAGAGAGGTTAACTTTTTATATTTTTTTCTATAAATAAGTTTAAAAATGTTAAATCATTTAAATCAGTTCTCTTAGGGCACTTGAACCTGCAACAGCTCGACTGTCTATTCAATACATTGCGAGAGTGAGATATTGTAGTGAAATTGATAGGGCTCCAAGGTTGGACTTCATAGGCGTTCTAACGTTCAGTGGGCCCACGGATGCCCTAAACCACACTGGTACACAGTGATCGCGTCACATGATGGGGCAATGGCTGTCAGAAATGACCGCTGTCATGTTGGAGTCATTTACATTGAACCTGCATTGGAGGTTGAATTCCCTGCGATTTTTACAAAGTTGATTGCAACTTTCTTTCCTAAAAAATAACATGACCACAACTTGCGGGAAACTTCATTGTTATCCATCACGGGCAACTACAAGTCTAATGAAATTCAGAAAACAGAGTGCTTTACAAGGCTTATCTTTTCGACTTGGCTTCACGATGTTCCTCACTGCCAGTGAAGAGGAGCTCCATTGCTGCTAGCAATGGCACTTGCAGAAGCTGCACTAAGCAGCAACACCTGCTGTAAGTGAGAATGTTGCCAAGAGCTAGTTTCTCATTTACTAAGTGTTCTACATCTCAATTTTTTTTAGCAGAAAAAAAAAGTTCAACAATACACAATAGTTTTATTCTTTCTTTTCTTCATTTACAGCTAGCCAATTATTGTTGCACTCAGAATTAAGCAAATTAAAATAATTGACCACTGTTAGCAGTTTCGATTGGCAAATAAAACACACAAGTGCGAGTACTGTTCCAAAACAAGAAATAATAGAAGGGCATATAAATCAAACCTTTGTGTGCGGTAGATGACTGTTATGATAGCAAATGCCACTGCAACAAGAAGACCATAGTCAAGACCTAGGGAAACCGAGGCCAAAAACGACACCACCCAAATTGCCTGAAAGTACAAGAATGTATTATTCACCAATGCAAATTTCCAAACAGAAAAGTTTTAAACATAACACTTCAAAGTAATAGATTATATTTATAAAGAAAAATGATGTCAGGTTTGACATGCAATGTGCATATTAAAGAAATATTTAATGTCATAATGTATGATCCTGCCAACAAAAAAAAGGACCTATAAGCTCTCTTAGCATATTTTTTTTAGTGAGGAATTTTTATTCCCAATTTAATGAGTCTGGAGCATCATTTCTTTGAACTCTGCTATATTGACATCTAGATGTTCCCACTTGGGTGTGTGTCCTTGCACTGTCTCACTATACTATCAGTACTACTAGTGATAGATTCTGTAGAGACACAGCATTTAAAAGGGTGAATTGTAATACCCAGTTTTCAATTTATTCATACATTTTTAGAAAAAAATGCTATAAAAATTTACAGCACTTATATAAAAAATGCTAGCACTTTCTAAAACAGACATCAGAAGTCGTGGGAAAATAAAAAAGTATATTGCGAGCCACCAAACACCTTCCAACTCACCTTGTAACTAAAAGTTAATTTCTCGGCAGTCTTTTTCTATTTAATCTGAGTGCAATAATAAGGAGGGCCTGACAGCCTAATTCCAGTGATGTGTCACATGAAGGGAATCCGTCAACACATTTGACCTAAACTATTAATATGGGCATACAAGCTATAGACTGCTGAAAAGAGTCCTACCAGTATGTGTCATGTCAGATGCCTTGTTGTGGACAAATCATTTTTATCACCTTATATAAATGACCTCTTCCAGGCTCCGGGGAGGATGCTGAGTGGAAAATAACTCTGCCTCCAGAGCTTATTCTACATGAAGGGGAGTTACCAGTGTGATGTGTAATGGTTACCAGTGTGATATATAATAGTTACCAGTAGTGATGAGTAAAACTTATCAGATAAGGTGTTGTAAGGTATTACTTCAGCTTCCAGCAACACAGCAGAGCTCAGTAAGCAGTAAATGTGTTTGCAAGAAGGCAAATTTCAGTTCTCCTGTTCTGTGTAAATTACATATCTCACATTGAAAAATATTCAGAATTGAGAGTCCTCAGTGGTTGATACCTTTTAATGTCCAACTGAAAAGATGGTAACAAATTGCAAGCTTTCCAGACTATTCCGGTCACTTCATCAGGTAAAGACTAATACAAAATCTGAAGAATCACATATTTATACACAACACAGCACAGAAATAACGCAATAGGGAGCTTCTGACAATGATGCTTCTCAGATTTGGGGGCTGCCTAAAACACAGTAGTGGGGGGTCTGGAAATGGCATCTTTTGTAGTAAAAGCTGTAATTTCCGTGCAGCTCCCCTTAGCATCTCCAGATTTGGATTGTAGGTGACCACTAGAGGCACCCGGTTATTTTCTTCTTTAGCTTTGTAATGTAGCAGGTGATTCCTTGATATTCTGGTGGCTCTTGTAATTTGGTTTTGAATTGTTCTTGGATGGTAGCCCTTATTCAAAAATGTCTTTCTGAGACGACCAAGGTGTTCATCTGTATCCATGGGGTTGGAACATATACGGTTGTATCTGATGGCTTGGCTGTAGACAATAGAGTTTTTTATGTGTTTTGGATGGAAACTGTCCCATCTAAGGTATGGTGGACGGTATGTAGCCCGATTACAATCCATTTTTCTAGACCCCCCACTACTGTATTTTAGGCAGCCCCCAAATTTAAGCCGCATCATTGTCAGAAGCTCCCTATCCTCTCCAACAGCTGCAGGAACCTTTCCTTGCAACAAAAAAAAAATGTAAAACCTGTCCATTTAAAATGACCATGGACAAGATAAAGATCCCCAGTTCACATCAGGACTACAAGATCCCAGGGACTTTGAGCTGCATCACATCTAATGTGGTGTACCTAATTATTTGTACTGAATGTCCATCTGGGGGTTCTGTATGTGGGGGAGACTGGGCAAAAACTGAGAACAAGGATGAATTCTCATCGCCACACAATAAGAGAAAAAAGAATGGATCTATCTGTGGCCAAACATTTTTGTATGCCTGATCACAGCTCCATGGACATGAAATTACTGGTATTGAAGGTAACTTTAAATCTCAGAGAGACAGAAGGGTCTGGGAGTATAAACTCATGACGACCTTTGTCACACTCAGTGCAGGAATTAATGTGTCGCATGGATTTAGGTCTTTTTACATCAATTAAGGAATTTGCGCCTCAGACCTTGTGGGGGCATCACAACACAGAACCAGACCCCAATCAGAGGACAATAAAACTTTCACACTCCTTATATATGAACTGTTCCAATATTTATGGCAACAACTGTTTATCACTCTCCCATAATGATAGTTCTGCTTCACGTCACTTGTCTTATCTATTGAGTTATTTCTGTGCTGTGTTGTGTATAAATGTGTTTCTTCAGAATTTGTATTAGTTTATGCCTGATGAAGAGACCTGAGTAGTCTCGAAAGCTTGCAATTTGTTACCATCTTTTCAGTTAGCCATTAAATGGTATCAACCACTGAGGACTCTCAATTCTAAATATTTTTCTATCTACTGGCTAACATTGTACAATGATATATATCTTTCCTATATCTCACACGGGTAACTCCCCTTCATGCAAAATAAGCTCCGGAGGCAGAGTTATCTTCCATAACTGTGTTTGTTATTTTTAGATAAAAAAGTAAAAGTGTGTTTTGTTTTATTTCTAATAAAGGACTTTATTCTGGCTGTGTGTTTATTTACAATATAACTATAGGATTAGTAATGGATAGATGCCTTATAGACGCCTCTCTATTACTAAGCTGTGGGCTTGATGTCACCTGACAATACAAAGGTGACACCAACCCCACAAATATTAACCCCACTTGCCACCGCTACAGGGCAAGAGGGAAGAGCCGGGCAAAGCACCAGAATTGGTGCATCTAATAAATGTGCCTTTTCTGGACAGCTGCAGGCTATTTTTAGGCTGGGGGGGGCAATATCAATGGCCCCTTACCAGCCTGAGAATACCAGTCTCAACTGTCTGCTTTAGCAGGGCTGGCTGTCAAAAATGGCGGGGGGTGGGGGGGTGGACTCCACACCTTTTTTTAAATTATTTATTTAAATAATTAAAAAATACAGGACCCCTTTGTTCTTGATAACCAGCTTTGTTGAAGCTGACTGCTGAGTTTTGCCTGGCAGGTTATCAAAAATACAGGGGAACCCACAAATTTTTTTATATAATTATTTATTTACAGGGCAGGAGCAAGCTAATGAATATACTCATCAGCCGCTCCTTTTCTCGCTGTTATTAGCGGCAGCAGGTGTCAGATGATGGGAGCTGTAGTCCCATCCGCTGACACCAGTGACCAGAGGTAAACTTTATACCTCCGATCACAGTTGAGCGCTCACGCTGACTTTTGACAGAGTGGGAATGGCAGCTCTCTGACCAGCGGGAAGGATTTCACTGCCGATCAGAAGCGGTGTTTGCCGCGTTGTCATGCACATGACAGCGTGGCAAACACTGGATGTTCAGGCCCCCCATTCAAGTGACTAGGGTCTGGGTTAGGGTCCAGGTACTGTTCTGGTACCAGAACTTTTTTTTTTTTTTTAACTGTTTGGTCGAACCCGCTGGACCCGAACATCCAGGTGTCCACCCATCTCTAATAATGACCCAAAACACACAGCTAAAGAATGGCAAAGCACAATGCATTGGACTCGTCTGAAGTGGCCTCCACTGAGGCCTGATCTAAATCTTACTGGACATCCGTGGAGGGGGCTGAAACATGCCTTCTGGAGAAGGCACCCTTCACACACCTGATACAGGTGGAGCAATTTGCTCAAGAGAAGTGGGTCAAAACACCAAACAGATGCAAACGTCTCATTGAAAGTTTGTTTGTTTGCAGTGATTGCCTCAAAAGGTTGTGCAACAAAAGCAAAATTAAAGGTAACTGGTCAGGTTCCCCATGCCCTCCAACCCAGCATTATCGCCAGCTCCTGCAAATCTCGCGCATGGGTGCGCCTCATTTTGGCAGCGTTAATGCACCTCTGTAACGGAGTGTATGTTTCCCGGCTTCAGAGGTGCACTATGCATGATAAGAAGTGGTGAAGAGAGGCTCACGTTCATGCACAGTGCGCTTCTGAGGCCGCGAAGCGTACACCCGGATACAGAGGTGCAGTGACGCTGCCAAAATGAGCCAAGCGAGAGTTGCAGGAGCTGGCAATGACGCATACACCGACGTGATAACTTGGAAAGTTCAATAGTTGATATTCAGTAAGTTTAAATTGAAAACGACCATTGTCAGTTTCAAGTTATTTCAGTGATCATTGTAGGTTTTTCTTACTTAAATAGAAGGGAACCAACAATTTGGTCCATGAATGCTTTTATGTCATAATGTACATTGTTATTATTGCAAATGCTATTGCTCACGTAAAACCAGGAAAATGATTTAAATAGTTCATGTGATTTTTCGGTCCAGTGGGCTGTCCTATCAGTGACTGACAGCATTGTTTGTGCAAGAGTGCATACAGAGATGGCTGTCAGTCACTGATCGGACTGCTGAAAGTCACAGAAAAAACAATGATTCAGGTAAGAAAATTGAACAGATCTTTTTTTTCCCCTTTAGGGCTGCTGCTTCACTTTTTGTTTCACATATAGGTTGAAATGTTTTGTGCATTTTAGTAACCATGTAAATCCTACCTGTAAAGTACATAAATATATAGATAAATGCAAAACAATCTAAAAGGCAATACCAAGGAGCTTACATTCTAAGTACCTGAGGCAAAGGGAGATAAAGTGACTTGCCCAAGGTCACACGGAGCAGGTAATGAAACACAGTCCAGTGCTGTAGAGCCATTCCTCCTCCCTATGACAATCTGCATAAATAAATGTTAGTTTATGTGAGGTGTATAAAGCTCAGCTACATTAGTCCTGCCAACAAGTCAGTTCAGTAAATCGAATAAGTCAGGTAATTCCAGTTAAATAACTTAAGTAACTCTCCTTTGACATAACTAATGACCTCAATATACAGATTACTAATCTATGCAAAGTGCACTGAAAATCACATTAGTAATTTGGCAGCATGCTGAACCTTAGATCACATAGTTAAATCAGTTTATTAAAGATACATTTCAGCGCCAGTTCTTAGTGCTAATTTATGTTCACACTTACCAGTTCTAGTCTACTCGTTCTCCATAATCGTGGGATGTCTGCAAACTGCTTGAACATTCCTTTTAAGTTCACCATCACTATAGCAGCTAACACAGTCTAAAACAGAAATATACGCCACTTTTCATTTAGGGCCTTACAAAAAGTATAACAAATTCACACTTTACACAACAAAGTAAGACTAAGTCAGTAATTAAAATTAAATCCCTATATCCAGTAATTATTCCCAGGGAGAACGTCCTCTTTGCAATGGCTCTAGCCAATTGAAGGGCATACCGCTTAGGACTCTCCTCTATGTCACTGGATAGGAGCTGTATGTAGCAGACACACCATACATTACATGCATTCGGGCAGCTCAAGTAGTTAACTCACATGAAAACGGTTGTCATTTGTATGGTGTTACTTTCAGAAACAGTTAATCTATCTATAGTAATAAATGTGGCAGCACTAACTCAAGAAAGTGTTCACATACCTGGGGCAACGGTTCAAAGAGGTATCCAACAACCAATATGACCACCAGCACCATTAAAGAGGACAAGAGACCTGCAATCTAATTGTATATGCCAATTACTAACAATCACTCCACAAATATTACATACAACCCTTTTTATAAATTGCATAACACAATACATGTTTGTTCCGACATTAAGTGGGTGGTAAGAAACTAAAGTTGATTTTAATCCTAAATGTCTATCCATTTAATGTAATAATCTGATCGCTTTTTTAATATACTTTAATCAAAAAGTTCATCATTCTCTCTCTCTCAGTCGAAATGCTTTATTTTATTTTTTTACTTCTGTTTTGAGGACATTTTGTTTGAGAATCCCCAGTGCATGCTGGGATGATATTAAACTGGAAATCAACAGGGGCCTGGAGCTGCAGGCAGCTGCTTTTGCCACCTTGAAATGAAGAGTCATCGGTGACATCGGTTTTAAAGGCTGGAGCTGCAGTCACCACTCTCTGCTCATGCGTTTTCCCTTTTTAAATGTGCACTGACAGTGCGCTCTCTTGCCGACTCAACCCTTCTCATTATACCCGGCGAGAGTGCGCACTGTCACTGTGTGTTGAAAAGGGATACATGTCAGGATCCTGATGTCCTTCTGCGAATTGACCACTAGTGGTGGCTATTATTTACTTGGCTAAATTGTGCTGCATTTCCGCGCCTTGCCACTGGAGGCTGTTATTGTGTTCCTGCAATCGCCCTTTAAAGGGAATCTGTCACCCCATTTTTCGTATATCAGCTGCAGCCACCGCTATCAGTGGCTTATCTACAGCATTCTGTAATGCTGTAGATAAGCGCCCGATGTTACCTAAAAGATAAGAAAAACGAGTTATATTATACTCACCCGGGGGGGCAGTCCAATGCGGTCCGGTCTGATGGGTGTCGCAGTATGCGTCCTCCCATCTTCTAGAGATGACGTCCTCTTCCTTGCTTCCGTTGCGCTCCTGCGCAGGCGTACTTTATCTGCCTTGGGAAAGGTCAGAGAGGCCCAGCGCCTGCGCACTGCAGTACTTTGCTCTGCTCTCAGCAGGGCAGATAAAGTACACCTGCGCAGGAGCGCGACAGAAGCAAGGAAGAGGACTTCATCGCTAGAAGATGAGGCCCCGGACCGCGACGCCCATCAGACCGGACCTCGGACCGCACCCACCCCACCCAGGTGAGTATAATATAACTCGTTTTTCTTATCCTTCAGGTTACATCGGGGGCTTATCTTCTGCATTACAGAATACTGTAGATAAGCCCCTGATGGCGGTGGCTGCAGCTGATATACGAAAAATGGGGTGACAGATTCCCTTTACCAATATGGCAGATATTGAACCTGTAACAGCCATCTTGTTTCCTGTTTGGGCCTACTTAAAGCTACATGGAACATTTACTCATTACTTGAGTATTGTGTCTAGCAGTTGCCTAGTTCCAATCTCCAGCTCCTGAACCGTCTTACCCAGACTGTTCTCATTCATCTCCGGATTGTATCTAGTACTCCCATTGCTACGTCCAAGAGCCTCTATCACTGCTTGCTGTACCCTGTTTGTACTCCTCTGGCCATCAGATTTCAGCTGTTCCAACAGTATTGTAACAATATCACACAGTGTGCATGGAGCTCTTACTGAGCATATTGTGTTATTCTCATTATGGTAAGATGAGAAATGCCTTGAGGCTTCCGTCATTTTATCATTAGCCGCATCAGATAAATGTCGTCTAATTCTAACTTTTAATCGATTAGTTGTACATCCCACATATTGGATCTTACAAGTTACAAGACGACATTCATGTCTTCTCTGAAGTACAGCAGTATTTCAGAGTAAAACGCCTGGCTGTAATTGCACAACCAGGCTCTGATTCATGCTGCCTGCGATTTGGGCAGAATAAATCTAATAATTGGTTCTTTTTAAGGTTTAAATTCAAAAGAAGTGGTAAGAAATATTTGTATTTTGTTTAATGTGTAATACAGAAAATTAAAAGAATATAAATAAACTAAACACAAACCCTTTCAATAAGAAAGTTTAAAAATGGCATACTCTACATTATCTAATCTGTGCTGCGCATTCATATTGTTTTACCTGTTTTTATGCAGAAAATATGTCATATATGGTTAAAAACAAAAAGCACCCTAAAATATCCTCAAGAACAAATGTCCGTATTGTAGTTTTCAATGTGACCGCTTCAGTTACTACTATTACAATATGGACAGGGCCACACTTATAATATTCTCTCAGCACAAAAGCTTTTTTTTCACACATTGAATTGTGGAAATTATTATTATTCCAAGATTAATTAATTAAAATGTACTTTGGTTGTGGGAAAACTCATTGAATAATATTGTAACAGGATTAAAAAGTTATTTCTCCAACATGGATGACACATACCTGTGTATTTCCCCCAGTGCTTTCCTGGACCAGACTACGAGACATTGAACAAGTTATAGCAAATGTTTGAAAGAAAGAGCCAAGAGAATTGCACAATCCTAGGGCAATTAGTTCCTGAAAATTGCAAACAGTTCAATGTGAGTTTTCATGCACATACAGGGAACCTTTTTGGAGTTTTAGTGTCACCAAACTAATTGCACAGTTGGGTAGGGTAATTCATGACAAGTTCGAGCATACCATCCTGGCTGCAAATAAATGAATCTTACAGTAAATGAAGCAGCTAGTGGAAAGATCCTTCACATTGTTCCCTGCCCAGCGCCACCCCCATGGAACTGAAGTCTGTTTGGTGTTGCTGATAAAAGTAACATAGCGGCGCTGAAAAGGTGAACTAAGTACATGGTCGAGGCAGTTGGTGAAAGACTTAAGACACAAGTGTCCAGTCACTTTATGTGGATTCTCCAGTATCGGGAGATCATGTGACCACAAGTATATGATTTGCATACTGCCAGCCACATTCCTACTAGACGTGTCCAGCCATGCTCAATACGCTTGTATTAAGCGAGGCCGCGCTCATCTAGTTGGCACGACCATATGTATGCAAATCATATGAGAATCCTCACAGCGCACAGACAGTGACTGCAGACTTGTACCCTAAAGCTGGATAACCCCTTTAATTCTGATGATCAGCACAAGTTTATCAATACCAGGTTTACATAGAATATGTTTAAAGCGGGTATCCACTATCAGAAAACCCCTACCTAAAGGCTAAAGTGCTCTAAATGGAGAAAAAAAAGCACATACTACAGTACCTCTCGAGATGACGTTGTTCCAGAAATGTAACTGCTGGCAATTTACGACATTAGTAGCAGCAAATGGGCGCAGTCTTGATAGCTCAGCCAGACGAAAGAGTGAAGGCTGCAGTGATCACATGACAATGTCACGAGACCACCGGGAGACATAGCACCGACACTGCTAGAATGACGTGGATCTGGGAGGTATGTAGTGGTTTCTTATTTTAACAAGGGCAAATGTTTTGTGCCACCATATAGATCAGTACATGCACAGTGATACTATTAGGTCAAGTAAGGTCAATAATGTCATACCTGCCATGTAAGCATCTTATATGTCCAGCGGTAATACTAGACTTCTATGTCACCCAGCAGCTCTGAACAGTGGGCCTCAGGTTGGCACATTTTTTATAAGCCAGAGCATTGCATGAGCTCTTTCCCCAGCTGGCCCATACTAACCCAAAACGGGCCTATTGAAGCCACATCCCATCCCATTAAGATAACAGCTGATTGGAAAGGTTTCAGCAGTTTTTTTTTATTTTAACAAATGCAGCTGCCAACGGCAAGACATTAGTAGCAGAAAGCAGAGATTTTGACAATTAAAAATGGTGAAGAATTGAAATAAAAAGGATTTTAGAAAGATACCGTACATCAATTTTCAATACAGGATAAACAGAGTATTGGTGGAACTTTGAAGAGGCATTATTATTATTATTACTTTTATTAAGTCAATCAAATAGTATAATATACATAAGAGTAAAGGCCAAGTAGATGAATTCAATTTATTAAATAAGTTATTGACAAATATACAAATACTAAAAGATGAGAGGCCCCGGATCCAGACCTGCGACACCCATTGGATCGGACAGCACAAGACCGCCCCCCCAGTTGGGTATAATAAAACTTATTTTTCTTATCTTTCAGGTCGGATCGGGGGCTTATGTACAGCATTATAGAATGCTGCAGATAAGCCCTGAAAGGTAGTGGCTGTATCTTAATACAGCCAAAACTGGTGACAGGTTCCCTTTAAGTAAAAATCACAGTTCCAATTTGGAGATAGCTACTTTTTAAAGTTAAAATTCCTTACAGGTTCTAATTCAAAATATTAGTTTTTTTGCACACCCACCTGATTTCCACTAACTGCATATCCATGTTTAAGTGCAAATATTTTTGCCATTGAAATGGTCATGGAGAATCCAACAATTGCTATGGCCACTGCATCCACAAAAACTTCAGAGAAAAGGCTAACATCTGGGAGATCAGGGGGTCTAAACCTACAAAATAAAAATTCTATTTAAGGTTGATACATTTTCTCAAAAATAAGTTGATACATTTTTCAAAGAAGTTGGCGTGCTTGAAATTGCTAAATGAGCCGTGTATTGGCCACCTTTACTCTCTCTGGTGTGATGGACAGATACAAGTATAGCACGATATTGGTAGAAGGGGAGGTAACAACATTTGGGTGGTGACTGATTAGGTGTACAAATGTAAGCTTCTTAGTAGAGCAAAGCGCAGATAATGGTCATGGAGTAGATAAGCATGTTATATTATAGGGCACTATGGCAGATTTGTCTGACATAGTGTTACACCGATATCGGTGTCACCAGTGTTATCTATCAGTGTGCCGTCCATGTGTCACCTGTGTTTTTCCGGTATGGATAATGGAAATGAAGTTACAAAGCTTCTCATATACTTTCCATGTTAAACACGGACGGCAACACGTACAGCACATGTACGGCACACGGACGGCATATTTACACGGACCCATAGACTTGTATTGTGTAATTTGTACTGCTGGGAAAACACGGACATGATTGCAGCATCCTAGGTCAAATAGGATGCACGTGGCATCTGTGAAAAACATGATGGGTCGCGTGAAGGGGGCCGTACAGTCACATAATAGAAAACATTAGCAGAATTGCCATCTTTTTCTACATCCTTCCTCACAAACAGCAGAATAAAAAGTGTTTAAAAAAAGTCCTACATGTCCCCCAAACTACCAAATCCCTTCTGGCTCCGTGGCCGACAGTTCGGGGTCCCTGATGGTTATTATTCACTTTGCAGCTATAATATGAGGTGCGGCCACAAGACCCCTGCAGCCTAGTGCTAAGACTGACGAAGACCCCCGAAGCAACAAGACCCCTGCAGCCTAGTGCTAAAACTGACTGAGACCCCCGAAGCCACAAGACCCCTGTAGCCCAGTGCTAAAACTGGCAGAGACCCCCGAAGCATCGGTGCTGGAGCCGCGGGGGATTTATCATTTCATGCTAATTATTTTTACATTCTCAGAAAACCCCTGTAGTGTCTGTTCACACGCACCATTTTTGCTGCGGATTGATCTACAGTGTTGGCAGGAAATATTCTGCTTTTTTGCAGCCTTTTCACTTGCATTTTTGTGTCCCATTCATTTGAATAGGGAAAAAAAAACGCTGCACAAACGCTGATAGATGACATGCAACAGATTTATTAATAAAAAAAAAAAAAAGTGTCTTCTGGTTGCTGTCCATGTCTGGCTGCTGTAATGGGACAGCGTGGAACAGTATAGTAGATGGCACTACTCTACACAATAGTATATTAAGCCCTGTTCAGACTGCGCTTCTGCAGTGCATTCAAGGGATCTGCCTGAATCCCCCTAAAATAGGATTCACGTAAATCCCCTATGGGGCCACAGACTGCACTGACACAAGCAGAGGTCACATGAATTTGTTTTTGTTTTCTGAAATTGATTTATTTTCTTAGGCCGTGTGCGTACGATCAGGAATTGGCAGCGCTTTGGACGCAGCACATGTCCGCTGCTGGCTATGGAACGCAGGTGACTCCACATGTGATCACTGAACCGTGTGCATTCACTGCGTCCAATACATTGTACGGGTGAGATTTATCACGTCTCCGGAAGAAAAACAGACATGTTGCGATCTGGAAAGACGCACCGCTTGTCCGTCTCCGCGGGTGATCTGCGGGCGTGGGGTTTCTTGAGATCCCATCCACTATGCTGTAACATCTGGACGCTGCACAAGTACACAGCGTGCAACCCGCAGCAAATACTGATCGCCTGCACATCTCAGAGTCTGTTTGTGCTTTTTCATCTAAAAGTGTCCACTTTTCTGTGGCTATTGGAACAGATTACACACATATACATACTGTACATACATACATATATACACACACTCACATGCACCACAGATATACACAGTATATACTGTATATATGCACACACATACTATTTGCACATATACAGACACACTATATACTGCACATGTACACACACAGATACACACATACACGTATACTTAGCAGGTTCTGCGGCTTCACTTATGCAGATCCATTCTAGGACAGTGCTTTAGGAGCAGCCATGATGAGGACACAGACAGAGCTGCAGGCATCTTCCTGGCCCCCTGTGATCTCTGCTGTGCTGTAATCGGGCCCCTTCCCCTCACTCTCAACTTCTAACCTGACACTGCAGGGAAAGATGGAGAGAGAGAGGGGGGCTGGAGGGGGGTTTGGGAAAAATGCTCCGGGACTACAGAGGATGCACAGCGTTATTCACTGCTGTACACCCTCTGGGCACTTCATAAAAGGGTTGCAGACACAGGGAGCCCCCTTTGTGGGTAGGGGCCCTAGGCATCTGCCTTGTCTGCCTGCCCCAAACGCCCTGAATAGTACCTACTCCAAGCCCTATTATGTGATATTATGTTGTCACTGCCATGTCTAAACACTCTTATACGATACGATACACTTTATTGATCCCGAGGGAAATTATGGTATCACAGCAGCGTTACAACAGCATTACAAACAAACCATTACAAACAGCATTACATAGAGTAATTACTCGACACAGATTTGCACATGACTAACCACAATACGTAACAAACAAAGGTACACAAATCTGTATATTTGTACAGTCATGGACAAAAGTTTTGAGAATGACACAAATATTAATATTTACAAAGTCTACTGCTTCACTTTTTCTAATGGCAATTTGGATATACTCCAGAATGTTATAAAGAGTGATCAGCTTAACAGCAATTACTTGCAAAGTCAATATTTGGCTAGAAAATTAACTTTATCCCCCAAAACACATTTTAACATCATTGCAGCCCTGCCTTAAAAGGACCAGCTAACCTCTTTTCAGTGATTGCTCCATTAACACAGGTGTGGGTGTTGATGAGGACATGGCTGGAGATCAATCTGTCATGATTAAGTAAGAATGACACCACTGGACACTTTAAAAGGAGGCTGGTGCTTGGCATCATTGTTTCTCTTCTGTTAACCATGGTTATCTCTAAAGAAACACGTGCAGTCATCATTGCAATGCACAAAAATGGCCTAACAGGGAAAAGTATCGCAGCTAGAAAGATTGCACCTCAGTCAACAATCTATCGCATCATCAAGAACTTCAAGGAGAGAGGTTCCATTGTTGCCAAAAAGGCTCCAGGGCGCCCAAGAAAGACCAGCAAGCGCCAGGACCGTCTCTTAAAAGTGTTTCAGCTGCGGATCGGGCTACCAGCAGTGCAGAGCTTGCTCAGGAATGGCAGCAGGCAGGTGTGAGTGCATCTGCACGCACTGTGAGGCGGAGACTCTTGGAGCAAGGCCTGGTCTCAAGGAGGGCAGCAAAAAAGCCACTTCTCTCCAGAAAAAAACATCATGGACAGACTGATATTCTGCAAAAGGTACAGGCAGTGGACTGCTGAGGACAGGGGTAAAGTTATTTTCTCTGATGAATCCCCTTTTCGATTGTTTGGGACATCAGGAAAACGCCTCATTCGGAGAAGACAAGGTGAGCGCTACCACCAGTCTTGTCTCATGCCAACTGTTAAGCATCCTGAAACCATTCATGGGTGGGGTTGATTCTCAGCCAAGGGAATCGGCTCTCTCACAGTCTTGCCTAAAAACACAGCCATGAATAAAGAATGGTACCAGAATGTCCTCCAAGAGCAACTTCTCCCAACCCTCCAAGAGCAGTTTGGCGATCAACAATGCCTTTTCCAGCATGATGGAGCACCTTGCCATAAAGCAAAGGTGATAACTAAATGGCTCAGGGAACAAAACATAGAGATTTTGGGTCCATGGCCTGGAAACTCCCCAGATCTTAATCCCATTGAGAACTTGTGGTCAATCATCAAGAGACGGGTGGACAAACAAAAACCTAAAAATTCTGACAAAATGATAGCATTGATTGTGCAAGAATGGACTGCTATCAGTCAGGATTTGGTCCAGAAGTTGATTGAGAGCATGCCAGGGAGAATTGCAGAGGTCCTAAAGAAGAAGGGTCAACACTGCAAATATTGACTTGCTGCATTAACTCATTCTAACTGTCAATATAAGCTTTTGTTACTCATATGTTTGCAATTATATTTCTGCCTGTGATAAAAACATCTGTCAAACACACATAAAAACCAGGGGGCAGCAGATCATGTGAAAATATAATATTTGTGTCATTCTCAAAACTTTTGGCCATGACTGTATATTTATAGATGCATATATATGACTAGCACAATGACAGGAGTTGTTCTCCGTTCATGTTGTTACTATGCTGCCACTTTCCATTATTGTAAGGGCATGGCACTATGGTATACAGTGAGGACAGTCTGCAGCAAGTAATACAGGCAACTTGGAAAAGTTAGATGTGACATAGGTCTCTATGCATCAAGAGCTGAAGCCAGAACATTATTGTGACTTCCAAAAGACAGTTATATACCGTGAATGAAGACCCAATATAATTTCATAGTCTAAGATGTCTTACCCAGTTGGGATATTGCCAACCACATCTACATCATAGGACTTTTGAAAATCAAGTCCGGCTGAAACTCCAGTTGAGATTATAACCTAGGGGAAAACATGAAACGTTACAAGTCTAAACATAGAAAATGCATTGCAGTCATTTCACTCCATTTCAAGACCACTACCAAAAGCATTCTGTTTTGTTTTAATTTTTATCTGTGTCTTCGTTCTACGAATTCCAGAAATGTAGAAATGTGGGTCCAGTTCACAGCAATGGGATACAATGATACAGATATTTTGGCAGTCTATGTTAAGTCCCTCTGTTTTTCAGATCCTCTAATGGAAATTAATATTTTTAGGCATCACAGCAAACAATGGAACAACAAAACATTGGCCACATGTTGCCAACTACTGTGATTGTTAAGAAGAGAATATGCCTTTCTTATACAAGTCTACATTAACCATATCAAAGAAAAAGACCTGGTCTAAAGAATTGCTGTGAAGACTTTATTTCTGCTGAACATACAGGTGCTTCTCACAAAATTAGAAAATCATCAAAAAGTTAATTTATTCCAGTTCTTCAATACAAAAAGTGAAACTCAGTATAATATTACAGGCTATATTCACTAGTTTCCTAGATACTGCGTTGATCCAGGGAGCTAGTCTGATTGCCGTATGTGGAGTCGGGAAGGAATTTTTTTCCCCAATGTGAAGCTTACTGTTTGCCACTTGGGTTTTTTTTGCCTTCCTCTGGATCAACATGTTAGGGCAGGTTAGGATAGGATATGGGTTGAACTAGATGGACTTAAAGTCTTTCTTCAACCTTAATAACTATATAGAGTCATTACAAACAGAGTAATGAAGAAGCTAAAGAAGCTTGCTGCTTATTTGTGAGAAGCAACTGTACATGACACACTGTACACATTACTTCTGCAGGGAAACATTTAAATACAGATATTTCATAAACTCCAATACTTACCACAATTATCTCCATTGGAATGGGAACTGGCAATTTCTTTTTAAATCGATCATTAATTTCTTTAGCACCCAGCAGTAATAGTACACATATAATCCCGGTAATAAACGTGGCGATATTGGTTGTCGGGATATTGGATAAAACTGCTATTAAACGCTGAAACAGATAAAGACACGTTAAAGGTATACAGACTCTGACCAGTGTAGGAATCTGACTAATGCATTGGTAGGTCAGCACAGAAAATCTATATATATCCATACATCAAGGTTAATGCTTCTGCTCTCCTGGAACCTGGTCAGATCCTTCATGTTTGTGGGAAGATGCTTTTCAGCTATTACAGGCATCATCCCGCACAAACTGAAAGTCACCCAGATCCATATGGGCTGAAACATTAATGTTGGCCATTTTCTTGATGTGTGGATATATTTATTTCAATTCTCTATGCAGACCTACCCATAGGGCTATTCTTTACTGCCACACCACGTTTAGGATCTGCATCCCATCACTGAGCACCACTGTATGTCGAGACTGTTCAGTTTTCTTTAAGTCTGGAAATTTAGTGAAGGCTCCATTCTACTATGTTTAATTCTTCGGAACTCTTCAATGGCAAAATGTTTTTATTGGTAAGTATATAAATAGTCACATTAAACATAGATGATGTCAAAAAAGAGAATGCGTAATTAGAAAATTATCTACTCTTTATATTGTTTATATAAATTAATTGGAAAAAAACGATTGTAATATTAAAAGTAAAACTTTTTTTAACCTCTTAATCAGCATTACAACGACAGTCATTATGGGGCCTTATTCCTCAGCACCATTTTAAAACGGCAGTGAGAAATGAGTAAATACCGCAAGTGACAACTGTATATGACAGCTGACACCCTGTGGCATTGACCCCGACTGTTTTTTTTAACCAATCGGGGTCGTTTAACGCCTTAAATGCGGTTGTCAATGGCAAAAGCAGCATCTAACTGGTTAAAAGGGGATTAAAACATCACCTTTAATACTATAGCCCCCCCCACACGATAAAAATCATGGGTTCCTGTAGTTGCATTGGCACCCCAAGGTCATCTGATGGCCGCAGGGCACGGTGGTCTGTTAGACCCTGCTTACATAACAGGGTCTATCAGGTTAGGTCAGTGAAAAACGGACAGGTCTCAGGCACTGCAGTACACGAGTACCGCAATGCATGAGACTAGTAAAGTAAAGTAAGAAATATTCCCACAGTGGGACCAATTGAAAAAGTAAAAACAAAAAAAAAAGTGAATAAAATATGTAAAAAGGTAGGAAAAAATATACCCATAAAGCGTACCAAAGCCAAGAAAACCTGTTTTGTCACTAAAAACGCAGCATTTGTATTAAAACATAAAAGGTATACATAATTAGCATCCATGCGACTGGAAGAACTCAAATTACAAAACTGTCTCAGTATTTATTTTTATAAAAAAGCATCTTTACTGTGTGATAGTAGCAAAACATAAAAAAAGATAAATCTGATATAGCTGTAATTGCACCGACCAGAAGAATAAAGCCGTCACATATACTGTGCGATGAACACTGTAAAAATAAAAAAAAAAATAAGAACTATTCTTGTACTACTGTTTTTGTTCATTCTACCTCTCAAAAATCAGAATATGGCTCGGTTCTCATTTATCCTGAGCTCTCTGCTGAGTGCTTATGGGGATTCTGTGTAAAACTCCAAAAATCTTTAGTCAGCGAAACCCCCGACGGAACCACTCACTAAAATGAGGCAGATAGAGTCACTTTGGACTCTGACTAGTCTCTGTTCAGTGGTGTAAATTTATTTTAGGTATATTTTTAGTGCAATCAACCCGAGTTCTAAGTTCTGTGAACGTCTAAAAAGATGAATGCCACCGGAACAGACGCCAAACAGAGTCCAACGTATCTCTATCTGCTACACTGTAGTGAGTGGTTCCGTTAGAAGTTTCATCTGAATCACATTTTTGTAGAATTTACACGGAAATCCCAATGTAAGTGCTCAGCATAGAACACAATAATGTGATAATAACCTTATACTAAAAAGTATAAAATGTTATGTAGCCTAAAATGTAACAAAAAAAAAACATAACTTATTCTGGACAAAACCGGCCCCCACTCATGTCCATCATCGGTCACTGGAAATATAGGGATTACCACGTTACTGGTAGAACAAAGGCTCTGGAAAAACGACATGGCTCCCAGCCCCTCAAAAAAAATCAAATGAAATTTGTGCTCCCAAGTCCTTTTGAGCCCCACTGTGTCTAAACTACAGTAAGCAGCCACATGTTTGGTATTACTGTAGCCGTGAGAGCCCAATTAACATTTTATGGGGTGCTTGTCACCAGATGCACAAGCTGAGCACTATGTATGGGCAAAAAACTGGCATATTTGCAATTCTCCAGAAAAAAAAAAGCATGGCGTGGATGTTACAACTAGAGATGAGCGAATTTGTTCAAATTTTGTCCCCAAATCTGATTTTGACATATTCGAGCCACATTCAAGCAATATTTGTGCCTATTGTATGTTTTATGATCGGTTCCGAACTTATTCGGCAATTTCAACTCCCATTGACTCTAATGATGTTCGGCTGTGTTTGTTGCAAAAACAATATTCGAATCCGATCATATTCGGAACCAAATCCGAACAAATTCACTCACCTCTAGTTACAACGTGAAAACTCCTATGGGGCCAAAATAATCCCTGCAGCCATAGATGAATTAATTGAGAGGTGCAATTTCTAAAACAGGGTCACTTTTGGGATTTTTCTACATTTCTGGCACTATCAGGGCTCCACAAATGTCGCCCGCCAACTATTCTAGAGCTCATATATAATGTCAATGGTTAGCACTCGAAAATTATTGGAGTTGCTGGTGCTAGTGAGAACGGGCCCTCGGGTCCGACAAGTATAGAAGATACCAAGAATCACTGCACACATAAAGGAGATGTTTTTGCTCCAAGTGAATATAATTTATTTAGAGAATGATGGCGACACTCAAAAAGACGTTTCGGCCGACACTGGCCGAAACGTCTTTTTGAGTGTCGCCACCAATCTCTAAATAAATTATATTCACTTGGAGCAAAAACATCTCCTTTATGTGTGCAGTGATTCTTGGTATCTTCTATTCTAGAGCTCAAATAGCCAAATAGTGCTTGTTCATTCTCAGGCCTGCCGAGTGGCCAAACTGTAGTTTCTGAGGACATATTGGGCCATCACCCCCCAATATTAAACCTTGTGCAACTAAAAAATTGCAGCTAATAAAAAAAAAATTTGCATTTTTACCCCTAAAATTTTATATTTCCACATTCCAATGTTATACAATTCTGTGAGACATTGTGGGTTCAAAATACTCACTAAACCGCTAGATTCCTTTAGCTGTGACGTTTCCAATATTAGGTCACTTGTTGGGGTTTCTGCTGTTCTGGCACCTCAGGGGTTATGCTAATGGTGTCCACAATATATTCAAACGGAATCTGCGTTCTAAAAGCCAATAAGTGCTCCTTCCCACCTGATCCCTGCCGTGTGCTCAAACAGTAGTGTAAAACCACACACTTATTGCCACATTCAGTAAAAATTGCTTAACGAATTGTCCTATTTTCTTCTATTACCCCGTGTGTAAATTAAAATGTTGAGGCCAACGTCAAATTCTCTCTCTCTGTGTGCCAGACATGCATACCTGCATTTTTTCCGGGTTGAAAAGTTCATGGCGGATCCGTCAAAAAACGGATCCGTTTGCATCCGTTTTTCACCTTTTTTGGCGGATCCGCCATTTTCACACTTTGGCGGATTTTAACTGACGTCAAGCGACAGAAGTGTGAAAGAGGCCTTAGTTTGCCAAATGGGCAGGGGTTCTGCAAATGCAACATGGTATCCAACTACGAATTCCAAAAATTAGGGAGAAATTGCATAACAAATTATGGGGTCCATTTTCTCCTATTATCCATCTTGGAAATTATAAATTTGGTGCTAAAAAGTATTTTAGTGGAAAAAAAACGGATTACTTACCGGTAATGCTCTTTTATAGAGCCCACGACAGCACCCACAGAGAGGGGATCCACCCCTAGGAACAGGAAACCTACAGAGATAAAAGGAGCAGTCCCCCTCGCTCCCTCAGTTGGATTACCAAGAATGAGAGGAACCGCCAAACAAGCCTTAGTTCATTGCTCCGCCAGCCATTTAAAGTATTTACATATTTACATCTCAACCTATAAATTTATATATGTCTAACCCGTCACCACTCAGAGTGAAACCTCGTGCCACCATAACATAAGGAAGGGAAGTGAGTGGGTGCTGTCGTGGGCTCTATAAAAGAGCATTACCGGTAAGTAATCGTTTTTTTCTATTCGCCACGACAGCACTCACTGAGAGATTTTCAGAGATGATCACCTGGGAGGGCCACCGTGCTAAGAACCGATCTACCGAAGACTAAGTCAGAGGATGAAGATAGGTCAAGCCTGTAGTGACTGTAGAAGGTAGATGGTGAGGGCCAAGTTGCGGCCTTACATGAGGTCAATCGGAACGTCAGCCTTCTCAGTCCAGGAGGATGCCATAGCCCGTGAGGAATGTGCTTTTATCCCATCCGGAGGGCTTTCATCTTTTGAAGAGTAGGCCAGACCGATTGCATCTCTGATCCAACAGGATAGCATGCCCTTTGTGACTCCAGCCCCTTACCTGTGGCAATGAAAAGACACACAGAGCCCTGCTCTGCCTCTAGGATCGAGTCCTATCTATATAGTTTAGGACAGCTCTCCTCACATCTAAGGTGTGAAATTTTTCCTCTTCAGGTGTTGTAGGGTTATCATAAAAGGAGGGCAGAAAAATCTCCTGGGATCTATGGAATTTGGTAGAAACCTTAGGGAGGTAAGTAGGGTCTGGTTTTAATACAACCCTATCATGGAATATTGACAGGAAGGGGAGATCCACTGACAGAGCTTGGATATCACTCATTCTTCTTGCTGACACTAAGGCTACTAACAAGACTGTCTTTAACGACACACATTTTATTGAAGCGAAGTGTAAAGGTTCAAATGGGGCCCCAGTTAACGCATCGAGAAATAGGTTCAGGTCCCAGGGCGGTACTCGAGCAATATGTACTGGATCTGCTCGCTTACATGCTGAAACAAACCTAGCTACCCATATGTCTCCACCGATATTATAGCTATACCGAGCGCCCAGGGCCAATATCTGAACCTTTAAAGTTATTTACTGACAACCCCAATTCCCGACCTTTCTGGGGGAATTCCAAGACAGAAGGGATAGGTACCTCACTAGAGAAGGCCCCTGTGTAAAAGCTAAAAAATTTCCTCCACACCTTGGTGTATATCTTTGGTCGTGGCCTCCTTTCTACTGTGCAGAAGGATATTAATTAAATTAGATGAGAATCCCCTTAGTCTCAGAAACTGCCTCAAGTTCCATGCCGTCAGGCGTAGACCCTTCACTCGAGGATGAAGGAAGGGTCTCAGAGAGCAGATCCTGATCCCACGGGATTATCCAGGGGTCTGACAAAGACATGGCTCTGAGCCATGAAAATCTCGGCCTCTTGGGCCAAAATGGAGCGATCAGGATTACATTCGCCCTCTCCTCCCTTATCTTTCTGATAACCACTGGGAGGATTATCATCGGGGGGAAGGCATACGCTAGTCGAAAAGCCCATGGGGATTGAAGAAAGTCGAGCATATCCGGTCGGCCCGCTCTGTGTAGGGAAGCAAACTTTTCGACCTGTCTATTGGTCCTTGTAGCAAACAGGTCTATTTCCGGAAGACCCCATAAAGCTGTTATTTTCTTGAAGATACGGCGGCTGAGCATCCACTCCCCCTGACTCAGGGTATGGTGACTGAGGAAGTCTGTTCTGAAGTTGTCTACTCCCTTGATGTGGAGGGCTGATAGGGACAAAAGGTGTGTTTCGGCTATCTGCAGGATTCTCTCTGCGGTAGACATCAGAGTTTCTGACCATGTTCCTACTTGATGATTTAAATATGCGACGGAGGTGGCGTTGTCCGATATAACTCTTACATGAGATCCTCGCAGCTGTGGAAGGAATTCACGTATAGCATGATCAATCGCTTTTAACTCTCTCAAATTAGAAGAGTCGTCAGCCTCACCTATGGACCATTGCCTTTGGATTATTCTTTCCCCTAAATAAGCCCCAACCGAAGGGACTGGCATCCGTATTAATCACTTCTGAGGGTCTTAGTACCCACGGAACTCCTGTAGAGAGATAGCCCTGGTCCAGCCACAATGACAGGGATTTAACTACCTCCGGTGACAGGGATACTTCGCCCTCCAATCCCTCTTCCTCTTCCAGGATAAGTTGCTGCAAGTGTCTGGTGTCGAACTGGGCCCACTGCACTGCAGGAATACACAATGTAAGGGAGCCGAGAAGGGACATAGCCTTCCTCAGGGACATCTTAGGATTGTCCATTGCTAAACTTACTTTATTTATTATCGTCAACATCTTTGTCTCTGGGAGGAGACATTTTTGACTTACAGAGTCCAGATGGAGACCTAGGAACGGCTGCCGAGTTACCGGGAGCAATCTGGATTTGGTCCAGTTGATCAGCCATCCCAAAGCCAGCAAAAATGAAATTGCATCAGCTAGTCGATGTTCGCATTGGGAGACGGAGTGTCCTATCACCAGGAAATCATCCAGGTATGGTACTATTAAGGTGCCCTTTAACTGTACATACGCCATCACCTCTAACATTAACTTGGTGAAAACTCGGGGAGCCATGGATAAGTCGAAGGGCACTGCCACAAACTGAAGATGGTGGACACAGCCTTCCAGAGTGACCACCACTCGAAGATACTGCTGATGCATGGCATGTATTGGCAGATGATAGTATGCATCCTTCAGCTCCAGAACCGCCATGAAGCAACTAGGAAACAAAAGTTTAATTTCTGAGCGTATGGACTCCATTTTGAAGGTATGAGACCGCAGAAAGCCGTTCAATTTCCTTAAATTAACTATAGTTCTGTAGGAACCATCAGGCTTTGAGACCAGAAATAAGGGAGAGTAAAATCCCTTGCCCCTCTGGTTCGCCGAGACCTCCACCAGCACATGCTTGGCTAACAGAAACCTAATTTCTAACTCCAGAGCCTCCTGCTGAACATGAGCCCTTGGAGAAGTCAATATTTAGGAGTCCGGGGGGACCCGGGCAAACTAACCTCAAGCCAGATGATACGAGGCTAATGGCCCAGGGATTAGATGTTATTGTCTTCCATTGTTGGCTGAAAAATGATAACGTGCCTCCCACCGGTGGGTTGGGGTTAGCGGAACTTGTCTCGGCGCTTGTAGGAAGGTTCGCCAAATAGAGCACCTCTCTGATTGGCCTCTCTGCTGTTCCAGTGCTTCTGGTTCTCATAGGCCCTTTTTCCGCCGAAAGGCTGTTTTCTGAAAGCCCTCCTATAGGATGGAACATATGCGTTAGAGAACCCCTTCATTCTTTTGTCCGCATTGGTGAGTATCTCGTCAAGCACTGTGCCAAACAGGTACTCACCCTGGAATGGTATAGCACAGAGTTTTGCTTTAGCCTGCGCATCACCTCTCCAGCCCTTTAACCATAAGGCTCGACGGGCGGCATTGGTCAATCCCGCTAATCTGGCCGCTAGACGCAGGGAATCAACTGAGGCGTCTGCCAGGAAGGCTGCTGCTCCTCTAATAAGAGGGATAGAAGACCGTAACTTGTCTCTAGACAATCCACTCTTAATGCTTTCTTCCAGCTCATCCAACCACACCAGCATAGAACTTGCGGCGCAAGTGGCTGATATCGCTGGCCTGAAGGCCCGCGTACATGACTCCCAGAATCTTTTAAGGAGTGTATCCGCCTTACGATCCAAGGGGTCGGTTAGAGTTCCTGAATCCTCTACTGGCAAGGAAGAGAGCCGTGAGGTTGATGCCACAGCTGCGTCAACCTTGGGAACCTTTGACCAAGAGGTTAACTCCTCATTGTCAAAGGGGTACCGCAGTTTGGATGCTGAGGGAAGGAATCCTCGCTGTCCCTGCTTCTCCCATTCTTTCTTAATTAGCTCTTTCACTGCTGGTATCACCGGGAATGTTCGCCATTTTTTTTTTTGAGAGAGGCCTGCGAACATGATGTCTTGTGCTGTCCTGGGTTCTCTAATATCAGCCAACCCCATAGTTCCCTGGACCGATTTAACTAAGTTATTAATACTATCGATCGGGAAACAAGTGCGGCCTTCCTCCTCCTCTGAGGAGGACTCTTGGGAAGAATCTGATTCAAGCTCGTCACTGTCCGAGGATGAGCTGGACATGGGGAAGGCATATTCCCTGTCGGGCCTCTGCTTTTTCACTTTACTGGAACTAAGTGCCTGGAGTTCCTCCCTAATCATGAGCCTAATGTCCTCTGTTCTAACTGAGGACTCCTCTTGCAGGGTATGCCCCATACAGATCTGACAAAGCCTCTTGGGGTAGCCGTCAGGAAGAGGAACAGAGGGCACATTCCTTGTGCTTTGATTTTACTGTCCTTTTAACCTGAAGGGGTATACAGACAGAAGGAAGTGGCTATCAGCTGAATAGTTGTGGTTGGTAACACTCACCCAGAGAAGCTGGTCAACATGGCACCGGTTGAGGAGTCGGAGGCACAGCTTGAGACGTGGTTTGACCTGCTTTCCTGTCTCTTACCACTTTTGTCCGTGGAGCCACTCTGCCTGGAGCATCCACTGCCACTCTTCTTGCTGCTGTGCAGCAGCACCATCACCTCATCATGTGGGTGCATTGCGGGGTCATTTGCGGACGACATCACTGCACACCAGTGAGCCTAGAACCGGTGCCTTTTTTTTTTGTAAACCAACTTTTTATTGATTTTCTTGCATACAATATACAAATTGTATAAAAGAAAGGATAAGTATTAGCATATAAAAATATATCAAACACCGTAATAACTATCAAGGAATCTCACTAAATTCACAAAATCCTTCCAGTTTGCCTCTATCACCTCCTCCTCCTTATATAGTCTTCCTTCCTATTTTCCTCCTCCCAACCTTCAACAGTTTCCTATGTCTTAAATCCAACCTTACTTAACAACCCTAACCCTTCCCCCCTTCCCTCCCACTCCCCATGCGACCCGGCCTTGGAACCTCCCCTATATTTTCAGCTTACCTAGGGATCCTAACAGATCTTCCTTCATGTACCATTCAGTAGATACAAATGTTAACATTATTTGTCTTATTTCATCTCCTGAGCATATACCACTTATGAACTTTCTCCATTTACTGAAAAAAATTGCTGTCGATCTTTCCTTGCTCCTCTCCACCACCACTTTCTCTAGCATGAGCGTTTTTTTTCATCTGGTTTATCACCTCTTCTCTCGAGGGAATTTCTCTCACCAACCATTTCCGGAGAATTGCCCTTTTACTTATCATGACTATATCGTGGAAGAGAGATGGTATTGTACCCCCTTCTTTATCCCCTCCCTCCTGATGATGATAATGGAATAGCCAAGCCATTGGTTCCAGCTCCATGTTCCTATGGAGATTGTTCGAACCAACCCCTGAACTTGCTTCCAAAATCTCTGTTTTTCCGCACTGCCAAATCCCATGATATAAGTCCGTTCTTTCCGTACCACATTTCGAACATTTCATCAGTTTGTCTTGTTGTCTAATATTCAAAAAATTGAAACCATATATAGCCCTATGTATAAGTCTATATTGAGTGTCTCTCCAGATTTCGTTTACTATCTTCTTCCTCATCTCCAACCACCCTTTCAAGATTTTTTCTTCCCCTTCTTGGTCTCCCAACTGCTTTGCCCATCCCTCTAAAATTTTCCCTGGTATGTTGGGAACTAATGCTTCTCTCAAATCCCTATAGAGACCTGAAATGGTAATCTCACGGATGTCCTTTAATAAAATTGTGTCAAAGTGGTTCACCTCATATTCATTGTTTATGTTGAGTACGGTAATTTCTTCATTATCCCATGCTTTATCTGTTCATACGGGAGAGTCTGAAACGGGCGCAAATCATATTTCTCTCTTATTTCCCCACACGTCATCCATCTCCGCTCTGTATCATGCATCAAGTTCCTTAAAGTCCTTATCCCCTTCTCCCTCCACTCTCTAAACAGGTCATTGTCCCTCTCCTGTGGGAAATCTGGGCTTGCCCAGATGTTAATGAATTTCGAAATATTCCATGCTAGCCCAAACTTTCTCCTAACCGCCTTCCAGGTCATAACTGTGTCCCTACATAGAAATGAGTGTTCAAGATTGGGTGGTAAATTTGGTATGGATGTATGTAATATTGATCTCAGGTCCCATGGCTTACAGAATTCGGCTTCTAACGTCCAATCAGAATGTCTACTTGTTTGTCTAATCCAGTCAATTGCATGTCTCAAAATGCAAGCCAAGTTATAGCCTCTAATGTTTGGTAGCCTGATCCCCCCCCCCTCTCCGTTGGTAGCATAAATTTATTAGCGTTAATCTCCGGTCTCTTTCCCTTCCACAAAAAGTGAGAGAATGCCTTTGTCAGTCTTTTTACCTCTGTATGTTTGAGAAGTAATGGGATTGTCTGCATGGGGTAAAGGAGCCTAGAAAAGCTCATCATTTTTATCAGATGATTTCTTCCCAAAAGGGTCAGCGGAAGATTAGCCCACCCCAGCAGTTCTTTCTCTATACATTCGATTAGTGAGGAATAATTTAAGGAATATAAAGCTTTTGGATCCCTCCCCACCAGTACTTCCAAGTATTTAATTGTTTTTCTGGCAATAGGAATGTCACTTTGTGAGCCTCTCTCTCTCTCCTCTCTTTTTTCGCCCAAAAAGAATATTTCACATTTATCTTTGTTAAGTCTGAATTCTGCCGATTTCCCGAACCCCTCAATTTGTGCTATAACTTCACTCAGTTGTGTTTTGGGCCTATTCATAAACAGGACAATATCATCAGCAAACAATGTCGAACACAATGCTCTTCCCCCCACTTTGATCCATTCAAACCATCGACCATCATTCAAACGTCTGGCCAGTGGTTCAATAGGTAAATTGAATAACAAAGGTGACATCGGGCAACCCTGCCTGGTTCCCTTTAACAAAGGAAACGCTCTTGATAAGAATCCCGGGGTGTTCACCCTAGCATGAGGGTTCACGTACAGCACCTGCACAAAGTTTCTAAGGGCTCCATGCAAACCCACATGATCTAGCACCTGTTCCAGCCATGACCACCTCACATTGTCAAATGCTTTTTCCACAACCAGTACTTTTATGCAGCCTCCCCTTTTTTTTTTCTTCTTCACCCAGAAGTGTTCCCATCACTTCCGGGTTCGGCGTCCCCCCTTCTTCAGCACATGCACGGCTCCCCAACCGCACCTACTGTGCCAACACCGCCGCCTCCCTGGCACCCCCGAAAGCAGAGCCTAGTACTTCTGGGCGAGAGACCTTCTCTGGCCTTCTGCGCACGCCGGCTTTCTTTCCCACCGGCTGTGCGCCGCCCTCCGGGACCTGCAGCGGAGCAGGGCAGCCGATGTCCACACCCTACAACCCCCAGACAACTAACGGTCGATCCTGCCGCACCGCGATCTCCACATGAGCCAGGGTGGCCCTGCCCGGACCCTGGCCTCACGCTGTCTTCACCAGCCGAGGGGGGAGCTGACAAACAGGCCTCCCCCGACGCTGGAGCCCCTGCCATTCCCGCAGAGACAGCACAGGCGGCTTCACAGCCCAGGTATCCTCTTCACCTTTTCTCTCTACAGGTTCCCTTAGGAACAGGAAACCAACTGAGGGAGTGAGGGGGACCGCCCCTTTTATCTCTGTAGGTTTCCTGTTTCTAGGGGGCAGATCCCCTCTCTCAGTGGGTGATGTCGTGGCGAATAGAAAAATGTAATTTTATGTTTTCACATCTAAATGTTATTAAGTTTTGTTAATCATCTGTAGGTTAAAAATGTTCAATACACCCCTAGATTAATTCATTGGGGGTCTCTGCGGTTTTGGCGTGTCAGAGGCCCTGCAAATGCTAAATGGCATGCACAATTACAGCCAAATTTACTCTCCAAAAATTAAATAGTGGTCTGTCTTTTCAGTGCCCTGCCATGTGTGATATTGGCCTAAAAGGGAAAATGAAGGACAGGAAGAGTGTGTAAGGAAAAAATAAATGTGGTGCCTGCAATGCAGGGTAGATCATTCTCTACTGCCCAAGCTGAGACAGGATGCAAGCCCTTCCGTCCAAAGATGCAATGTCTTAAAATCGCTGAGTATCTGATCAGTTGATAGCTCTCTGGCTCTCTATGTTTTGTGCAAAGCTTCCTCCACTGCATACTGTTAAGGAATTTTCCATTTGCTTGGGATTGAGATTCTTAATGCCATAATAAAATGGAGCAAAAGGCCTTTTTTCTTGATGTTCATTATGGACCGTGGGATGGACCATGGGATGAACCTTGGGATCATAGATAAAAGTGCTTGAGTATTTGTTATGGAGGTAGAGCAAATGAAATGATAGAGGTCCAGCTTCCACACCCAATATGGGGCACTGTGCTCCTTTCCAAATTGTATTTCCAGCTTTAAAGAGCTTTGGGTGGTCGAAATGTAGCAGGAATGGAGTCCTATACCATTTGAGTGTTTCTTGAAGCCTGCTGGAAATGGATAGCTTATGCGTTAAACTCTAATTTTTTAGTAAATATTTTAAGCATCAGCTAAAAGGAGAACAAAATCCTAATACTAAAATTCCAATAGTATAAAATTATACGAAAACATCACACAAAGTCACAATACTAAAGGTTTTCACCAGCTGTAATCTATACCCAACAAAATACAATATAATTCTGCATCATGAACTATAAATGATCTATTCTTGTTACACCAAAACATATCACAGTACAGAATAAGATGAAACAACTTACATATAGGACTGCTAGTGGTCCATTGTAACGTGAAATGTTTATTCCCAAGAGGTACCTCAGCTGAGATATGAAGACATGAACTGCTGCTGCTGTTGTGAATCCTCGTACCAAAGGTTCAGTCAGGTAGATGGCTACGAAGCCAAATCTAAGTATGCCTAAAATCAGCTTGTAAAAAACACACAGCATTTCAGTACATGGCCTATATAGTCACATTTTCTATGGCGACACAATTTTAATAGTTGATTTATGGTACAATGATTCTACTATTGAATTTTCCTTGTGCTATTACAAGTTACAGAATACCATTAAATACCTAAAAGACATCATGAAAACATATCCTACTAGGCCATATGAATGACACAGAGGTCCCTCACTAGGACTCTGTGAGACAGAATGGCTCTGGTCCAGGTCCACGTTTATTGAAGGCAAAATGTTGGATGCACTTTTTGTTTCTAGTCTTAGACTATGATTTCACAAAAAACTAAAAACAGAAAGTGCATTCAAAATGTAATGGTGACTATAGTTTTAATCGGGAACTTGTCACCCCTCCCCACGGCCGTTTTTAAGTAAAAGAGCCACCTTCAGCAGCACTAATGCAGCAGTCTGTGAAGGTGGCTCTTTTACTTCTGTGCCCCTGCAACGCTGAAATATTTAGTTTTATAAATCGGTCCCCATACCTTAATTGCGTCTAAGAGGCATGTCCTCTGCCCGTGACGCATCCTCCCCCAGCCGTCCATCAAGGCTCTTCACGTCACCGCGCCTGCTCCTGCTTTTTTTTTTTAACTTTCGTTTGTGTCTGGCGCCTGCGCTCATGTATCAGTCCCCGGGCATGCGCAGTACGCGCTGCCCGGGAACTGTCACAAGACTCCAGCGCCTGCGTCGTAGCCTTTCCCCTGATCCCTCCCCGCAGTGTGTTATTATGTATTCACACTGCGGGGCAGGAAATCTGGCGCCTGCGCAGTACTGCTCCCTTCTTCCAGACTCCCTCCAGTGCCTCCACTTTCACTTTCAGAGAGTCTTCGGCGTCGGATGTGCTGAACTAGTTTTGGGCGGTCAGCACATCCGACGCCGAAGACTGTCTGAAAGTGGAGGGAGTCTGGGAGAAGGGGGCAGTACTGCGCAGGCGCCAGATTTCCTGCCCCGCAGTGTGAATACATAATAACACAATGCGGGCAGGGATCAGGGGAAAAGCTACGACGCAGGCGCTGGAGTCTTGTGACAGTTCCAGGGCAGCGCGCACTGTGCATGCCCGGGGACTGATACAAGAGCGCCGGCGCCAAACGAAAGTAAAAAAAAAAAGCAGGAGCAGGCACGGTGACGTGAAGAGCCTTGATGGACGGCTGGGGGAGGATGTGTCCTGGGCAGATTACATGCCTCTTAGACGCAATTAAGGTATGGGGACCGATTTATAA